>JAJJWW010002687.1:0-19107 GCA_023531295.1 Papaver armeniacum | reverse complement strand
GGTGGGACTTGGGTTGGTTGGGCGGGTTAGAAGGCTTGGTTAAGGCGACACCAGAGCTAGGAATCCTTTGCCCGCATTGCCCATCGAACCCGTGGAACCCATGGAGGTATTTCCCAAGTCCGCCTAAGTTATGTTCCTTGGGTTCTTCGGGTTCCTCGGGTTGGCCTCAAGTTTCTCTAGACATGCGAAGTTTGTTAATATGATAATACCAAATTTTCGATGTTATAAGATTTAATTGCTACATTTATCATAAATTTCCAATTAATTTAAGATTATTTCCAATAATGTAATTTTTTTTCATATTGAATGATTAATGAGGTAGATATAATATTTTCATTATTAAATTTGAAGATAATATCTAAAATTACTTTAAATAAATAATAATATCAATTATAAAAATATTTTATATAACAATATCTTAGTTCTTCGGTTGGGCAGGGTTGTTTGGGTTAGAAATATCTATGCCCATGCTTGCCCAAATTTAACTCGGGTTTATAAAACCTATGCCCAAGCTTTCCCAAAGCTTTGAAATACGCTCGTTCATGCCCGCCCAACGTTCGGGTTGGGTATGGGTTGGGTGGGTTAACCCGACCCAAGTCCCACCCCTAGCCGGAATCCAAGTAAACCGGCTCGAATAGCGTGCAACGCTGGCTAGACTGATCCTCCTCAGGTTTGACGGCCGTGGCAGCGATCCAGCTGTTAAGTCCCTGACCGGGCCGACCCTCTGTGTTTGCCCAGAACTTGTTATTGTGTAGGGACAGGATGTGTACTAGTCCTTTCCCGGTGGTAGCCGGGACCACCTCGAACCTCGTCTCAAGGCCGTAACTGTAATCTCCATCAAAACGGACGGCATCAGCTACAGATGGATTGTCTTTTTCGAGGTGCAAGTATCTGTGGTTGAAGTTTGATTGGATAATGATAAACTTGGGAAGTGGTTGAGCCATGATAGATGGATGGATAGTTGCTTGGTTTCCAGCAATAGATAGATAGATATCTGGAGCTAGAATCTTCTTTCTTGCTTGTTTGCTTTTGTTTCCCCGAGGACGCCCTCCTTAAATATTATGTTCGGGTGGATCTTTATTGAATTGTTTATTTATTAATCAATGACCTTAATGGAAGACTCACTGTTCTTGGGGGCCCTAAAATGACTCATTAATGGAGTAAACAAATATGTATTAATCAGGAATCCTGACTCAACAATCAATCTTTTTTTTTTTTTTTTTTTTTCCTTTTGTATTTTTTTGTATTTTCCCCTCACTTGCTATTCAAAAAACACGAAATGGTGCCCTTAATACAGTCATTGCTTAATTGATGATCTAATTTTCTTCTAAAATTATACGTACCGCTTATTGAGAACCAAAAGACATTTAGACACAGTGACCTGTATATATACTCCACAAAAAATCGATTGTCATATGTTCTTCATCACCCACTATATCCTACAAGTGCTATACTCCAATATTTTATGGGTTTGGGCAAATATCCCATTTTCGATATCCCATGTGAAAACCCAACACTGGATTCAATCAAGACTCGTCTATTACACAGTATCTCCAGATTTGAAGGTAAACAAATAACTATTATTTGTATCTCCTATGTTCACATGTGAAAGTTTGATTGTGAGTCATGTATTCACACCGAACCTTCCAACAAAAACGGATAAACTTGTTGTAGAAACTAGAAAATAAAGAAGGAGAGACACAAAGTAGAGACGAAGAAGGGGAGAAAATCTTATTCATGTGTGATAGAATACAATGTTTAAGCCTCTATTTATATAGATATGAAGACTTTGTGTCCAAGATATGTAAACCCTAAATTTAGACACGAACACTCCCACGATGACCCACTTTGTGGCTAAGTCACTACAAATATACGGGAAAACTCAAAGAAGAAAAACATGAAATTGCATAAGCATGTAAAGATTTAGACTGATGTTAGTTACGCATATGTTGCCTCGTTAAAACCTTGACGAGGAAAAACCCGATTAGGACAAAACCTTGAAGAAGAAAAAAAGAGTACAACCGCGATAAGTCTAGTAAATGCACCTTTGATGATGGCGCTCTCCATGATGAGTACTTGATTATATCTTGGCCTTGCAAATCTTGAGTCATGACTTCCCAATTGTGAACGGAGTTTAGAATGCATAAGATTCTTGTTCTTCGTGAAAAAAATTGCTACTTGATGAAGTGTTCTTTTATAGTCTTAATAATAGTTTTCTCAGTCTTCATGCTTGCTTAAATACATTGTGACTTATGTCCAGGTTGCTAGATTCTTGCGAAATAGTCGATGTAGTTTCTTCAATCACCAAGGTATAGATACATTACGTGTACATGAACACAATGTGATTTACTAACATAACGATGGGGTTCATTAGGACATCAAATTTATAGGAGATGGTTATGTTGATTTGGTCTAATAAGATGACCTAGTTAATGGTGGAATCCACCAAATAAAAAAATTGATACAACTCCCCTTGGATGACCACCATGTTGAAAATAAATTGCCTCGGTAAAACCTTGCCAGAAACAATGGGAAAAATATGGATCAAGGAAAAAAGCACAAATATCAACATTAAAGACAAATTTAACGTCGAAGATATTGCCTCATTAAAACCTTGTCAGGGAAAACCACATGGGATAAAACACAAAACCCGAGAAAGAGTACAACTTTTGTATTTATTGATGCTAACTCAACTACATAAATTCTATCCAAAGACGGGCAGGAGTTTAAGCTAGCATAATTACGAAAGTGCGTATTTAAGAAAGAAAGAAGAAAAAATAATAGAATTTATGATGCTAAAGCGTGGATTTTGTGTTTTAAGGACTCCTCAGAGACCCATGAAATGACAACATCAACTAGTGGATTTTGGTTTTGTACCAAATTTGAGAAACACAAAGGTTGTTAAAACCTAACCAATCAAGTCAATTGGTTGTTTGAATATAATTTGAATCCTAGGATTACAAATTTGAATATGTTCAGATCACTGTCTTGTGTAAATGCAATATGAGTCCTTCGAGGACTACAGCGCCAAAAGCATTATACATAGAGCAAAATTTATTGAATCAATCCTTGGTTTGAGGTAATAAAACCCTTAAATCGTCACAAAGGAATATATTTCTCGTATAACGCGTTATAACTACACCAACTGTAAGTAATAAGGCTTGACAATTTTAAGGTGTAAGTTTTGGATCCAAATGTGTTATTGAGAAATTAATCTAGTTTAATTTGGATTGTATGCCAGCCACACATATGTCAATATTCCTCCAGAGGGTTAACAATATATCATTTATCAGAAGACTTATAAATGAATATTCGATAAATTGTATTAGCATTTCATGATCTCGCTATAATTTCAAAGTATGCATACTTTGAAAAATTCAAAATTATCAGTACCAACGCCCACGGGCGTGATAATCCACATTTCTTATTTAAATAGGGAGATATGAATCTTGAAACGTAAATCATATTACAATAGACTACTGTTGAGCTATCGTAGCATATACAAAAATGCTACATGTTTGCTAGATGGGATTAGTTTTTTTTCAAATAAGCATAAACTTATTGAAGCTAAATGAGATTTGTTCACGCCTATTTAATTGCAAACCTTTTTTAGAATTGATCATGATGGGAGAGAAAGTGATATAACCTTTAAGTTAATTAATGCCAACCTTTAATAGCATAGAGTCTCCCCTCGATTAAATGGAAATTGTCATCTCATATACTTGAAAAATAAATATATATATTAAGTAGAGTATTATCCGATTAAATCAAGGACATATACTCATAATAATTTCTGGATTTTAATGATACCAGCGAATGAGTAGATAATGACTTCAAAAGCCATAAGAAATCACAGCTTGATTAGGGTATACCCAAACTAATTGGGGTATACCCAATAAGATAAAAATCAGGTCATTTTGAAGTAAAACCAAGCCACCCCTTAACCTTGTATTTTCTAAATGGCTAATATTCCCTTGTTTAATTAACACTAAAAATGCATTAGCTTAATTAATTGAGTTTAGATTAAAATTTTGAAATTATGAATTCGGTAGTCTTTAACCCGTCTTATGAGTTCGATTTGGATCAAAAAAATTGTTTTGAAAATGTGAAAGGTCGGCAAGGTTGACGTTTGAATAAAGTGTCGGCTATGTTCAGCGGCATGGTAGACGTTTTAATAAGTTGTCGACCAATTACAGTGGGCATTGTCTACGGATGAAGAACATGCAGACTATATCCGATCAGCAAGGTCTGCACGGATGAAGAACATGCCAGCTATATGGAGCAGGTCCAACGGATGAAGAACATGCGACAACATATGGTCGACAAGGACGATAAAAAATACCATGCCGACTATAAGATTTCCGACATACATAGAAGGTGTTACAAATGCATGATTACGTCGGCAAAGGTACTAATTTCATAACACCGACGACTATATTTTAGTCGGCAAGGTATAGAGATGGGTATCTTGCCGACCACTTAATTGCTAAATTCAGAGATGAAAAGTCGGCATGTTATTCGACCTTATACCTCCTGACTATATTTTGGTCGGCAAGATTCGACATAAAAATACCTCTTGGACTTTTGTTTTTGTTTTTTTTTTTTTTTTCACATGTATAGTTAGAGTGTAAAAGAAATATTTTAATTTTTTTATATATGTTTTGGTCGGCAAGGTTTTTTTTTGGGGCAATTTGGTCTTTTAACACCTTTTATACACCCCTTAGCACACTAGTTTGGATGAGAATAAAATGGGTATACCCCAATTAATCTGGTATACCCCAATCTCAGCGAGATAAGAACTGTCCTAAACGTAAAAATAAAATTGTAGCCTTTTTGACATACAAAATTAATCATCAACCAAGGATTTTATTGGCTACAACCAAAAACATATAAAATATGTAAATAAATCTCCATATAATTGCGCGAACTCTAAGGTCAGCGATCCAACGAGATATAGATTTGGATTGAGATTATGGACACTTTATTTTCCAAAAGAAACTATATTTTAAGATCAATTTAGTCACTACAAGGACTAATGATATATAGACTTACAAGCAGAGATGCGCACTCATTGAACTTTTATGTCCTCACCGTATTCCAACATCAAGTTGAATCAGGTCTCAATTTTGGAGATTATTACCACGGGAAAAATCAAAAGTTGATAAATATCTCTTAAAAATGCAACAATTCCCCGTTAAATTGGTATTTGCATTTGGGTTAACCAATAATAACGATATCTCATTATGAAGTCGATAGAGAAAACAATTTCAATTGGCTTATATGATTCTTTTCAAGAGAATAAAGAGATCATAATTGTTAATCTTTGTAGAGCAAACCCTACTTTTTGTTGATGATGATTTCTTTGAAGGAATAGAAATCACTAACCAATATTAGCTAAAAGTTGAATGCCAATTTTTTTATCTCATTAAGGAAAATTGGTGGGGAAAAACCAACATCAATTGTTTTGTACAATTAATAAAATTGTGTCGACAAATTAAAAATATTGTCGCTTTTAATATCGCATAGTTAGGCGTATGGATGGTTTCTTACACAAAAAAATAAAAAAATAGAAACCATTAATCACATGATCTTCGTCTCAATGGACAAAGATACCAATTTTTGGTGATTACAGCTTTATTATAGGAATAGAAACTATAAACCATCTCTTGATGGATTTATTCTTTTCTTGATGCAAAAAAAAATTAGAGAACATGAGACAACCGAACTCAAAGATGATTGCCCATTTATAAATACATAATAATAATAATATAAAGTAAAAAGCAATATAGCAAATTATTATACAATACTATTATAAAGCGTAAATAAAGATGACATTAGAGCTTTACGTGCACTATGGCATCAAAACGGTGTTGTATGGAGAATATTGGCTTATTGGAAACTGTCATGATGGACTTTGTAACCACAAACACCATCCATGACTGGCCTCAAGGGATCAAGCTACACAATGTTGACCTCATCATCATTATTACATGTAAAAACAAACAAAAATAAAGAATTGATTAATAATGACCGGTGAAGGAAGAAACAATCAATAATAAGTTCAAACTATAAGATTGTTAGAATCTTCCCATGAAAGCCGCTTTGAATTGAACATCGGCCAAATCCATAAGACGGTTTTTTTTTTGTTCTTCTTCTTCATAGATATATATGGATCAGCTGGTGGATCTACGTGTTGATGACGTGTTGTGAAACTAGAAAATAGAGAAGGAGAGACACAAAGTAGAGACGAAGAAGGAGAAAATCTTAGGTACATTGTTTGGTATCACGGATATCCCCATCCTAGGTTGGGTTATTCAATAAAAAGCTGTTAAATGTGTTTGTCTCATCGCAATTCCAACTCGGATAAGGATTACTAAGCCTTCCTTGATTTTAAGAAGGCTAAAAAGTGAGGTTAAGGTATTCTTCCAAATACACGATACATATCCTCACTGGGTTGAACAAATTTATTTTCCTTTAAAATAAGTATTAGGGGCTAAGAAATAATTATTTATACTAACTTTATTTTTGTAGTCAAACAAACACAAGTTAACAACCAAGATATGTATAGAATTTTAGACAAACACCATTAAAAACTAACCATTAACAAGGTTATCATAAATTAAATTAAGATAAACTTTCCAGGATATTTTATCCGTTTCCAAGCTCATGTGTGTATTGAATACAATGTTTGCCTCTATTTATATAGATGAAGATTTGGTGTCAAGATATATAAACCTAAACTTAGACACGAATGACATCTCAGCAAATAAATTTGGTTTATAACAAAACTAAATTATTTATAACATACGACCCTATCACATCGACGGCATCTTTTACGACACATGTCCTATTATGGCCAAAAACATCGACCCTTTTACAAAATATCTCTAAAATTTATGTCGAGACACATCATAGCATAGCAGAGTGTCCTGAGCTTATGCGTCCTGAGCTTATGCATAGTATCGCGGGAAACGAACATGAACGCGTATATGAGCCGTGGAACGGACTCTATGAGTGAAAAATTAAGAAACTATGCAGTATCAGTTAATTAAATGAATTGCTCCGGGGCCAATTATATTCTAGAAAGATAACACGAGTTAAAATCTTGCTTGTGCAAGTCTATAGTTTAGACCTAGAAAAATCCAGCTATTTATAGAGATCATTGATTTAAGGGAAATATATCGTTTGGTCCTTTTAGGTGGGCCCATGTCACATTTGGTCCTTTGGTCATTAAATCTTTCTTCAGTTGGTCCATAATTATTTAAAAATATTAAAGCCGACAAAAATACCCTTCGTGTTAATTTTTACTTATTTTCTTATAGCACTTCATTCCAGGAAATGAAGTCCATATAAAAACCTAAAAAAGCAGAGCTTCATTCCGAAATGAAGTCCATATAAAAACCTAAGAAACAGACTTCATTCAGAAGTAAAGTCCTATATAACAAACTACAAAAAACACACTTCATTCCAAATGAAGTCCACATAACAAACCAAAAAAAGCACACTGCATTCCAGAAATGAAGTCACATATAAAACCTAAACGAGACTTCATGTCCTGAAATGAAGTCCATATAAAAATCTAAAGAACATACTTCATTCAGTAACGAGTCTGGAACAAACTTAAAAACATACTCATCAAATAAGTCCATAATGAATAAACATACTTCCAGTGATATGAAGTCCGTAAAACTAATCAGAGCCAGATTCATTCAAAATGAAGTCCATATAAAAACCCAAAAATATCTCAATCGATTAACACCATTGTCTTCATACGTCAATGAAAGCAAGAATAAATATCTTCATTTTCTTCATCATCTTCATCGTCAACAGCAAAGAGAAGAAAGAAAGAAAGAAAAACCCTAAAAAATTGTATTCAATGATACTGAACATCATCGTATTCATCGTCTACAACTACCGATCTAAATATCTAAATCGATTTTCACTTCTATCTGCCATCATTTATAAACAGCGGAAGAAAAAGAGAAAAAAATAGACGCCATTAACAAGAGGAAAAAGAAGAAGAAAGAAAAACAGAGAGAGATTAGATCTCGGAAAGATGAGAGAGGAAAGTAAATGTGAGAATGACTTTATTCTCTCTTACTTTTTGACTATATATGTGGTCCTTATCCAGAAAGGGTATTTCTGCACCATCTGAGGTGACATTTACGTCATCCATGACATCAGATCTAGGACCAAGCAATAATTTTAGGACCAAGCTATAATTCGTATTACCAAATGGGACCAAATGGAGTATTTGACTGGGTCAAATGAACTAGACTCTCTCTAATATGATCATTCCGGGACCTAATGGTATTTCCTACTTGATTTAAAGAAGTTATCTTAGTATATCTTAAAAGTGATGATTAAGAGTAAAGGAAATAGTCTTTTTGAGATTTTCAGTGAAAGACTTGTTTGTGTAGAAGGCCATCCATACGTTTTTCAAGAAAATTCCATCCCACCTGCGCTGCCTTGCCTTATTCATGTATTCTCAACAAATGCTGTAGGATACCGCTTGCATATGTGGAGGTCGGGTTCCTTAAACCTACGTGTAGTTTCTTTATATTTTCCACGACATGAACTGCAACTTTAATCGGATTCGAAACCTTGATGCTAGATGAAGATACTTAGTGGGGGTTAGTCAATTAGGATTAGTAGAGACATTCATAGACCTTTTATGCAAAAGATTTTGGGTGACTCTCCGTAAGCTTAGAGATTTTGAGAGACTCCCTAAATGATTTTTAAGGAATTCTGGTGATTCATTGAGACAATAAACATATATGAATTTCAGCTTACATACATGAGACAAAAACTATATTTATTTATTTTGAAATTTAATCCTTAAAGGAAAGAGAAAGAACAAAGTCTCTCAAAATATCACCTACTTAGGAGAGACTTTTCTTAGCCATTTATGGTATGTTTTGTAATAAAAGTCTCCTACAAGTCTCTCAAAACCATAAATCATTGAATTCAAATTGCAAATCCAATAACGAGAGAATTATGAGAGACTTTTGAAAATCACGATCCAATAAGAGATTGTTTGAGATTTTGAAGAACTCTCTATTGACTAACAATAGATTTTAGAAGTCTCTAAAATTCTTTCAATATCTCCACAAATCTCAATTGACTAACCCCAGTTACTTCATTGTGCAAGTACAATCAAGCCCCAACAAGTACATATACAATCTCTTTTGGAACAACATTGGAGCATTGGTTAAAAACGTGACGTTGAAAAAAAAAACAACCATCAATCGTTAAATGAGTAAAAATCGGTGAATGGAACGATCAGGTTACAAAGTGTCTTCAAATGCTACTCCCTCCGAGAAAAAATATATTCTCACTTTTTTTAGCTTAGCTTATTTTTATGCTAAAATGAAAAGTTAGAAGTGTCTTTTTAGAAAAGAAAAAGAAAACTAAGGTAATAGTATTGTTATTAAAAAGCAAGACCCTAGTCTAAGTCCTATGGGCTAGATTGAACTGCTAAATTTGAGCGAGATTGAAACGATGTACTTGTATTTCGCTCAATGAGAATCCAGTACTTGCTTTTAATAAAACTTGTACTTGTTTTTGAAGTTAAACTTGCTTTTAATAAAACTTCCATAAATATCGGTTTTTGAAGTATAAGTTTGAGCGACTAATCTGAAGTTAGTTGCTCAAAATATTCCGGTACCGTAAATGTCTTTCCGATATCATCCGATTTTAGTGAATAACAAAATGAAATTAAAATTGATCTTTGAATATAAGATAAAAATATATGAACCAAAATAAAAAGAATATGAACCAAAAATTAAAATTAAAATTGATACTTGAATATCTAGTAAATTCAATTTACATAATCATTTTTACAAGGAAAAAAACTAAATGAATTACAATTTCACTTTTTATTTTTTACAGGCAATCTCCGTCAAAACAAAATTACAGAAATAAAATTCAATTTCTTAAAAATAAAACAAAAATTACAATCCCATCAAAATTGGGTACAAGCCAAAGTCGGAAACTTACTTCATGGAGAAATCGAGAAGATCCAACCAAGGGATTGTTCAGCCTAGAGTTTGGACCAAATAGAAGTAGTATTACAACAAAACTTCAATAAATTAATCAGTGATAAATTAATAACTTCGCTTAAATTGCCGGTCCCGACTTGGTCCAGTGTATTAAATTAATAACCTCGCCGATCAGTCGATCTCGGCCATCTCGGCCGAGATCTTGGCGATTTTCCCGGTTTCGGCCATAAAGGAGCCGATATCTACTTTCTCGCCGTAACGAGTTTTAATCGGAAAACTCGCCGGAATTGTTCAATCTCGGCTAAAATTTCGGCCGAAATCTCGTTATTCTTTTACTGTTACATGGTTTCCCTCTAACTGAATTGAAGCTCTTAAATTTTCATTGTCGGCTCCATGAATCTCATTTCTAAAACTCAGATAATACCAATTAGTGAAGAGCTTTATCGTACCCCTTTAAGGAATTCTAAGGAATCAAGGTTTGAAGAAAGCAAAACGAGAAGGATAAGAATTGATAAATGTCAATTTTATTTACAGACCATGATCAATCTAGTACCTATATCTGTATAAACTCATATGATTACAGTACATCATTCCATTCAAAAAAACAAGAGGAAATAAACCCTAGTTTGTATATATACTTACTATGCAGAAACTAAATGAAATATCCAAATCATAAGAGTACACCCACATAACACGAAGAAGAAAACATCCTGTGAGAGAGTTTCAGTTTGGAGAGAAACACAAATTTAATTCTCTTCATAGTAAAACAAAAATGATAGAGTTAGTATATTTCCCCAAAGGGGCATACAGATGTTACGGTACAAATATAAAGTGTCCAAAATTTTGCTCCGAGATCCGGACGGTTATCTCTGCCGATATAGTCTTGTCTCGGTGTCTCGGACCCAGCCGAGACAGTCCGATACTACGAGATTGACCACATTGAACCTCGCTAAATTTATCATTGTTATAAAAGGTATGGTGTTTGTCTCCTTGATGACTAGGGCTATCTGACTGACTGACATTGAACGGAGCCATGATCCGCGATGGGGATATTCCGGATGAAATAGTCATTGGACGGTTGGGAAGGACTCATGGCATTTGTTAAGAGCGGCTCTGTGGAAATTTGGAGACTGTACTCAGGCGTTTTCTTGATGCACTAAAGCAGGTTTTTCCAGTATGTATCCGACTCACATAAAACCTGTTTTTCTTTTCTGATCCCTATAAAACAAGTACAAGTACAAGTTTTATTAAAAGCTTGTCTGATCATGAAACTGTTTTTCTGGTGATTGCTTTTAAGAAATTAATACTTGTTTTCCTATCATCTTCTAATAGGTGGGCCTATTGTCATTATGAAGAATATGATAGCCTAATGGCACTTTGTTGACATGTGATGGTATGTTCATGTATATTGTTGACGACGATTTCCTCCAGTCGTGTGTCTGGTTTAACTTTTTAAAGTAATACTCGTTAATATAATATTCTCTTTAAAATAATAAAATTTTCGAGTCCCATTTGGGCCCTTAGTGCTAAAATAATAAATTCGATAAAATCATAAAATAATACATTTCATAAGTTTCCCTTAAGCATTAATAGGTCCCAAATAATATATAAATAATGCTACTATAAAAATAAAATAAATTTCATACATGTATAAAATTTTCTCCAAATATGATTCAATATTGGTTTGGTTTTCTTAAAATTCAAATCAAGTTATATTTCATCCAGTAGCCCAGTGGTGCACTCACACAAGATCAGAGCCACGTTGTTGTGTTACAAGAAGAAGTGTTGAAGCTAGTGTGATTGATACTTGGAGTGGTTGTATTCTTATTGCAATTAGTCGGTAATATAATATCTCTAAGAAATTAGTCCATATTACATTTACAAACTACAATTATTATTCAACCTCCAAATAGTAATTATCATATATATATAATAATATGTTATTTAACTATAAAATAATAATTTATTATATTATCGATAATATAATATCTCTTTAAAATAATAAATTTTAGTCCAAGCCTATTATTTTATAGAAGTTATATCAGAGGTCTCTGCAACTCGATACATGATCCATGACTCACAGATTCTAATCGTGATTATGATATTATGTGCTCATTACTCCTTGCTAATAGAGCACAAGATTTTGAAGAAGTTATCCAAATGGTGGGAAAAAGAGTTCAAAAACAATCCCTCGAAAACATTTATTTTTATTTGAATATGTACTCAATACTTTTAATGTGTGTTAGATCTTACGTATTAGAGGAGGTTCTCCACTAAATGTTTTTTTTTACTATTCTTTGTTGATGATGTATGGTTGTCACTTGTTGATATAGTACCACAGGGCTCTGCTTAAGCCCCTTGTTCCTCAAAAAGAAAAAAGAAGATATATCTTAAGTTCTTAACCATTAAGTTTGATCGGGAAATATAGACTCTTATAGTGTTATACATCTCCCTTCGTTCCACTTTGATTAGTGTCTAGGTAATTAGTTTGTTCCACATTGTTCGATGGTTTTGATATTTTCCCAAAAACTACCAATAATAATTTATATCATCCACATTTTTCTTGGGACTATAATTTTTATTTTAAATGCGGAGTAGCAATTAATGTTAGAACACTTTTCTCAACTACGTAAGTGGATAGTTTTCATATCTATCCATTTCTATATGCTGACTAAATATAACCCTCAGTCATAACACATAACCTAACGTAAAAAAGCCAAAATATTTAAAACCGATAATATTTTGAGTAATGAAAACACACTTTATTGTACACTTGTTTATCACAGGCCACCTCCAATTGGTGTTTTTGGAATTGAAACAGTATATTCTTCATCGTCTCTTTGTTACAAACTACTAATCTTGATCAATTAATGACGGGCTGTCAAGGGGGTTTTCAACTTTTGCGTCCAAGTTGCGACATGGATCATCTTTTCCTTTTTCATAATATGTACTCCCTCCATTTCAAAAGACAGATGGCAATATGATTTTGTTAAAATATTAAAGAGAGTATAATATTTTACTTGACTACCCTTAATTAGTTACCTACTTTATTTTAATAAAAATATAACAATTTAAAACCTACCTAAATTGGTTAGGAGGATTATAAATTCGAAATATAAAGGAAAATTAAAATATATCAAATTTATGAAGAGGGATCCCCTCACACTTTTATTATCACGTTATCTCACATGTTGGACCACATTTTCTGCTGAATAAAAACCAAACCGTAACCAGTTTTAAGCTAATATTTCGAGATATATTATTACATAGATGCACATTCCTACCAAAAATAAACATATTCAAACGTATAACACCATCATCTACTACTTTGAAAATGAACCGTTGAAAATCAACAAATTTTTGGCCGTCGAAATTAAGACCGGTAGATTGTGACGTTTTATATTTCGGAATGTGCTCATTTTTGGTAGGCATATAAAATGGTAAGAGCGAACATATCCTGAAAAATTAGCTTCAAATCCGTTACGGTTTGGTTTTATTCATGAAAATGACGTCTAGCGTGTGAGATAGTGTGATAATAGTGTGAAGGGATCATTCATCTTTATAGAATATATATTTTATATGAAATTTAATTGTTGGAGCCAAATATATATTCTCTTAAAAGGAATAAAAGATATATTTGTTTCCTTAATCATATAAATTTCTTTAATATCTTAAATCGGGTCCCATCAAAAATAAATTTATGAATATAAAATATTTAAGGTCCATCTATGTGCACTAGCGTTTAACCTGGGTGCACATTCCTCCCCTCCTAATTTAAGCAAATTGTCTCACCGTTATCTATTATATTTATTTTTTTGATTTTTTTTTATTAAAATTAGAAACAATTGATAAATTATCAATCCATAACTTTCCTCGCATACTCCATTAATTCGATTTTGCGTTTTCTTCTCTCACAATGAGCAACAAAAGAATAGGTTTGCTTCATGATATTTCATATGCAAAAACAGATCCATCAACCAACAAGAAGAAAATATGAATCCAGTTTTGTATATTTGTATTTCCTCTTGTTAGGTCAATATATGAAAATGTTGATTTATCTAAAACTGAAACCGATCTAAGTTGAGGAAGGCTTTAGTAATTTTAGTTAGAAAATGCGATTGAGAAAAAAGCGCAAAACATCAATCCGATCCCGAAGGTTAGAAGAAAATTTGATCCAGTATTTGAGTGGTCCTCATCTAAACATCAATCGTGCTGTCAAAAGGGAGTCATTTTGTAGTAATGCTGTGAATACCCGCATCAAGTAGGCATCCACGTATTCACAAACAATCTCCACATGAATTGAATACATGCATAAAGTGAATAAATGTAATATGCATAGATAGATGATGATTCCCACGGATTCCAGGCCAGCGGGTTTGTCATGATCCTCATCATCCCAGTAGATCGATGATTTAAACGTGGTAATGGAGACGAAGGACTGGTTCGGAGCCCTACGTCCACGGATTTGGGGAGATTCACTAAAAGTAAGTGGTTACAAAAAACAATCCACAAGATTTTGGTGTTCATCAACTTATGGGTTGATACTCATTCTTACCTCTCCTTTATTCTCTCTCCTATTTCTTGATTACACTCTCCACCCCCTCTCACCATACACATATATATAGCTAATTTAAGTGGGTCCACCATGAACAGCCGTTGAGACCTTATCTTCTTGTGCTTTCGCGCCCGGGTCAGCGGGCTTCTATGTCACTCCATGGACTCTACAATACCAGTTCATTACGCTTTGATCAACCCTCGTCTTCTTCTGCTGTCATCCAACACGTGCCCTACGAGAGGCATTAAATGTTAGTGGTTGGGCGGTTCGGTCAGGTGCGGGTGATGTCGGAGTCCTCTCTTGTCACGTGTCCCAGGTGTCGGTCGGACCATCCCAATGGTTGCCGATGCGTCTCATCTTGTGGATGGGAAGTGATCCTTTGGGGTGCGGGGATCATCTACCTTGGATGTCCCTTATCTTTCATCAGATTGGTCTGACGGATGGCATGTCATCTAGACTGCATGGATTTTGCTTGTGTTGTCACTCTGTGCCAGAGCTTGGCCTCCACGTGGGTTCTGCTAATACACGTGGCGATGAAGATAAAAACGTGTACTTACAAATGCCCTTTGTTCAACATGTCCTTTGTATCGTTACTTCTTAAGATAACATTTTGATCGAACGAAATAGATCCTCTTGAAAATGAGATGAGATTTTAGTAGTTGATGATTCCCCTCCGGGAAGGAAAAGAGTGCAACTTTTGACATTTATGGATGCTAACTCAACTATATAAGTATTACAAAAATGAGCATCAAAATCATAATTCCTAGTCTATCTCAAAAGAGCGAGGTTTTAGCTAGCATAATTTTTAGCTGATTTAATAAAAAAAAATAAGAAAATAGAATTTATCTTTGCTAAGCGTGGATTTTGGTGTTTTAAGACTCCTCAAAGAGACCTACAAAGTTGATATGATCAACTCATTAATCCGGTTACGGTTTTGTACCAAAATTTTTTTTTTTTAAAAACACAAAGGATTGTTAAATCGGCGTGGCAGATTCGGTTGGCTGGAATATAACTTTAATCCACCAAGGATTACAAATTGGATAATGTTCTCTTAACATTTTGTGTGAATGTAATACGAGCCTTGTCTTACCACACAAATGCATCATATTAAAATAATGTGTTAATTAATGAGACCAATCACGAGGTTTGAACATATAACCCCAAATCGCTCTTAAAATCGATTTATTTCTCTTAATCGCAATATGACTAACACCATTTTTGTAATTTTCGGGCTTGGCAATTTTAAGGTGTCAAGTCGAGCTAGGATCCTTATATTGCGTCAATTGAAATTATAATCCAATCTAATTTGAATTATGTGCAACTAATCACATATCGATATTACTGAGAGGGGTTCAAACTGCCATAATTTATTTCCCAGAGCTACTTTATTTGATATTCGACAACGTATTAACTAACGATTATCCTACATAATTCTCAAGTGTATGCACATTTGAAAATATTCAAAGAATTGTTGGTACCGGCGCTTAGGACGAACATTATAATCTCCCCATCTTCCGAGGAGATATGAACTATGAGAATGTAGATCTTTTTGATAGACTCTGTTAGCTATCGCGGCATGTAAAAAACACTACATTTTTTTAAAGTGATTGGATTTGCCTTTTCATACGGCATTGGCTTATGGAAAAGCTAAATGAGATAATTTCACGCCTATTATTCTTGACAACCATTTCGATTTGATCATAATGGAGAGAAATTGATATAACTTTTAAGTTAACGAACACCAACATTTGGTAGTGTATAGTCTCCCGATACGGCGAAAACATATTTCCATCTCATACGAAAACTTCAAGTTTCAAAGTAAGTATTATCAGCTTAATTCGAGACATATACTTATAATAATTTAAGTTTTTAAGAAAACCATGTTGGACAAAAGATACTATTTCAAAATCCGCAAAAAAAAATGTCCAAAAAAATTGTAGTTCATCCCAAATTAAAGATCAAATCATGGATTTTATTGGTTACATGCAAAATATGCAAATAAAATCTCCGATTTCGTAACCTTAAGACCAACAAGATAATGGTTTAGATTGAAGTTATTGGACATTTCTTTATCAAAAAAATATTAAATTAAGATCAATATAGTCACTACAAGGACTAAAAATACTGGCTAACAAGCCGGGTGCGCACCCATTGATCTTTTATGTCCTACTGTATCTCAACATCAAGTTGAACGGTCCCAATTTGGGAGATTAGTATTAGGAAGAAAAAATAAATATTGCTTAATATCCAGTCGAGAATGCATCAATCTTCAGTTTCAGTTGATGTTTGCAATTCTAAATAACATGATAACGACATCTGATCCTTCTAGGATCTATATAGAAACCAAATTCAATTAGCATATATGATTCTTCTATAAAAAAAATGAAGATATCATTGTCGTTATCGATTTTGGAAGAAAAAAAAAATCCATTATTGGCTGAAAAATTCACTCGATATTGGCAAAGATTTATAGAATATGCTTGATTTATTTTCTCTCATCTTATAAAAACGAGTGAGAAAATTAACATAAATTGGTCTTTACGATTAATTAAACTCGTATCGACAAAATAAAAGTCGTTTTAGTCATCGCATAGGAAACCTATTTCAAGGTTGACAAATGATTTCTTATACAAAAAAAATAGAAACCATATGTAAATCACATGATCTTTGTCTAAAAGACAAAGATACCAAAATCAATTGGCCGTAGGTTTTTCAACCATGCACGTGATTAACTACCATTAAGGTAATTAAATTGCGATAACACCAATTTCGGTGATTAAAGTTTCACTAAAAGAATAGAAACCGTGTAAACCATCTTTCGATGGATTTCTCTTTCTCTACCAAAAAAATTAGAGAAGAAAGAGAAACCGACTTATTCAGAAAATATATATAATGGAACAATAAAAAAAAATCAGTCACGGTAATATAAAGGACTAAAAGACCATTACAATTTTGCTGTCCAGAATCACATCCGTGCTTAACCTGCTGGTGCCTCCACCTCCCGTCATATATCACCATATTTATTATGGGTGACAAGTGCTGAGGTTTCATCAACGCCTATTGAGTCGGATCATATCCTGGCCAAAATAACAAGAGGTTGAAAACCTAATAGTCAAAATATACATGATACATGGAACATGCATCATACTAATGAAGACAAAATAGATAAAAATAAATATAAAATATAGCTGGTGCAGGGATAAAAGAAAATTCTTCTCTGTTAAAGCGGACGACTTCCATTGATATGCGACTGCTTCCGGACTCCATAAGATATGTAGGATTAGCTAGTAGAGCGACACGCTGATAACGTCTTGTGATATAGAATAAGAGGAGAAGAGAGGAGAAGAAAACGCAAAGTAGAGGGGAAGAGAGAGAGAAATTCTTATTCATATGTATATAATAGACAGACATTAGAGCCTCTATTTATAGGGCTAGACACAAGGGCATCCCAGTAATAAACGGGATTTTCCCTAGATATTCTTAACATAATTACATGTTTATAACGAGCTCGATATAATATGTATTGTTCATTTTATGTTTCTACTACGTAAAGTGACAGTCCAGATAATTATTAAATTGTCATTTTTTATCATTTTTCATAAACCAAAATATGGCTACATAGAGTATTATGTATCCTTTGTGGTGGTTTACATAATGGATATACATTTATTTTCGGATGTTGTGCCCAAAATGATAGGTACCTCCGAATTTTTCATTAAAACTAAATTTGATATTGTTGTTTGTATTCGTTGCGTATATTTTTTTTAAACTTTTCCAACAAGAATAAGAGCCACATGAATGCCGAGATAGCAAACTTAATGTAAAAAACTATGAAGTCAGTATTATGTTGGAAACCGTATATGTACAAAGAAAAAAAAAAGTAAAGCAAGAAACTATAGCAACAGTCGGTACACATCGCATACTTGTACTTTTTTTGATGGGTGTAACACTTGGCATGCATTGTAATGATTAAAACACAGCAGCCAAATCGAACACTTTAGGAGGCACCTCAAACCTATAGTTCTCCTGATGGATTCCTGAAAACTAAATTGCGTAAGGAGTCATTGGATGCGAGCTGAATTGAAAAGTAGTGGGCTACTGTGCGTAGTGAAGGCAATCTGTGGATTTTACTCCAATGGTTTTCCAATGAAAAATATGCAGTCCCCAAGCAAAAATCATTCCGGTAAATCCCGTGAAGTCAATCAAATACTTACCAGAACCAAATATTCCAGAAGAAACGAATCCACTCCAAGTGCAGAGTAATAAGAGAAATTCTCTCGGCGTCTCCAATGTTAAATCAACCATTGATTGGCAGAACAAAATGCTGAAGATAGAAGGTGCATTTTGCATCTTCACCAACCTGGTCTCAATCTCGAGAACTCAAGCTTCAAGGTGGTGAATCTGCTACTTTACCCATACCACTGACTCTACTTAAGAAAATCTCACAAACCCTTTTGATATTGTATTCACTGATGTACTTTGGCTGATGCCATTACATTGGTTTATATATGCTTAACTACAGGATCTTATTTACATATACTTTCTATATAA
>JAJJWW010002686.1:0-48975 GCA_023531295.1 Papaver armeniacum | reverse complement strand
TAAGTCGAACCTTTGTATTAGTAAACATACTTCGTTGTTGTATTGTCTCGATCTCGTATCCATAGATGATCACGAGAGATGTGAGCGGAATTAGTTAGCATTATCTCGGCTACGTCCATAGATAATCATTTTCGGAGAAAGGACTTATAGGTAGGAAAAGTTTTAGCTTGAGGTATATTTGAGTACCCTCGCCTTTTCACATATTGTTTATGGGTGAAAACTATTTCTGTCGTATTTTGGTAATTTGGGGTGTGTGGATGAGAAATGAGTCTAAACCTTAAACAAATGCACCTGTAGCAGGAGTGCTTATGGTCGAAATCAATGCAATGCAGTCCAGAAGCCTAAACCAAGAAATGGTAGATTTCAGAGACTTGTTTAAGTCGAAGAAGTGAAGAGATAGGGTTGATCTTGAGGAGGAAGCGAAGAAGGTGTTGCGAGGCTGTGAGGTGTTGGCTATGCTTATGACTTATGAAAGGCTAGGCCAGCACGGGGATGTAAGCTACTCGATTAGGTGTTTTGAATACGATTATCAGCCACTTGCCTCTCTTGTCTTGACTTGCCTTATTTGGAAAATAGGAGGAGAACCTATTTATACAAGTCTTTAAGCCTAACCCTCGTATCTCGTGAGGAAGTAGAGAAAGTGGAGGTGATAGAGTAGTGAGGTTGTGTGTTGGTGTCACCGCGACCGATTCTTTGCCCTTATCGCCATCCCTTCTTGAAATCCATGACTTCTGACACATTCTTGTGATGGCGCGTTTGTGCTTCCCACCTTGGCTTGTAAACCGCGAACCAATACCCCGATATGTATCCCGATTTTGGCAGCATGATTGATGCTCACCAGTGCTTATGAATCATAGGACCTGAGAGAGTAGCATGTAATCTTTAGATTAAATAACTAAGTTATTTAGGAAGTCGATACTTGTGAGTATCGTGTGTGTTATCTTGATGCACGCCAATTATATTCGGCATGTATGAAGCATCGGCTGATGGGCGATCTCAAAATAGCCTCATGTCATCCTACTTCATGTGATGGTTTGGAGGTTCTTGTAATAATCACTCCCTTGGCCCGTCCACATGGGTGGTAAGTGACGGGTGGTGATGCCATGACGCCTCAGCGACCAATTAACTCTGACCGGGAGTTGTATAAGCGGGTGAAGAAGTTGGACGGGCGAGATGATCTTTGAGACACTCATCTGCGGCCAGGTGGTGGAATTAGGAGGTTTTGAAGAGGTTCGCAAGCGTCGCTCTTCATGCAGTGAATCAAGCTTGGGATACAATTTTGGCCGGGCCGATCGTGCATGTAGGCTGACGCGACGGTGTGGCGCATACCTCATTGTCTCGTGAAGTGTATTTAGGCCACTCAATTTGTCCCGGCCAGTTGAGTGAGTGAGATCAATTCTCCCAGCAATCTGGTACCACAAAAGCGCGCATCATGCCGACTTCGGGCGCGCGTTTCCAGAGACATGACCAAGCTTGAGTCGGTCTTGGTCGGTGGTATGGTATACAGGACGGCGAGCTGGTGTACACGTCCATACCTTAATATCCCATAGAAATAATGATCTAAGCCACTCAATTTGTCAGTGAAGTTGGTGAGTGAGATAATTTGCAATCGGGAGGTGTGACCATGCTAGCTCGGGCGTGCGGAGCTCGAGGCAACTTGAGCATGATATACCTTAGACGTCAGTGTGAATGGGTGTTACAGTGAGTCATGTTGTCGCCGGACCTGCTTAGTCTAATCCTGGACCCGCCGTTTATGCGAGGAAAATGGGCGCTCGTGATGTTGAGCCCTAGTGGAGTTTCATGACGTGCGTCATGCCTTGACTAGGCGCCACGGTGGAGCAGCCAACTATGAAGTTGGTCTGGCCAGATCAGTCATATGTAGAGTGGGCCACGGTGTTTGTGTTGACATACTGCAGGCCGCTGAATCTGCATCTACACCTCGTGTCCTGCGAAGATGGATGGTTGAGCCGTTTTACGACACATGTAATGTACGCAAACCCTAATTTAGAAGTTTTTTTAAATCCATCTTTGCTTTGGCGGACGGTTTGGCAAAGCTATGCACCACCCTTCCCAGGGAAGGTGACCATCGAGCCGCGTTGGGTGATAGTAGATATTCGATACACTGCCCAGGGTCATGGATTCAATCTAAACATCAATCATGTTGATGAAGTTGGATAGTCGTGATAAATTCACGAGGCCGTGGGCCAGTCGAGTTCAACATGCTCAATCATTAATTATAACTGCAGCGAGAGATATGTGCTCAATCGGTCTAGTATAACGCTTTGCAAAGAGTTGTATACTCGTGGGCTAGTATCACTGTAGCAAAGGAAGTTGCTTAGCTGTACGGGTATTTCGTACATAGCCATTATTAATGCTTGGAGGTTCGTATTTGCTCTGCTTTGAGAACAACACTCGGTCGTCATGCATAGGTAATGAGTACAGGAAATACAAGGATAGTTATGCATTAATTAATAATCTTTGTAAATTCCATGAGGGTATATGGGATTGTTGCCCATGCTCAACTTTGGATGAATTTACGTGTATTTAATTCACGAGAATCTTGGATTGTTGCCAAATGCTCAAATTCACAGGTGAATTAGTAAAGTGAAGAAGTATTCATCACGTAATGGCTTTATCTTTTTGCAAGATGTTAGCGCATAATTTTGGCTTTACAGTTTTAGCCTTAAATGAAAATCCACCATCAACAATCAGTCCCTGCCCTAGCGCATAATGGATTACGCTATTGTGAGGTAGGCAAGATGTTAACAAGTTTGTACACAGAAATGACCAAGCTAAAGTGAATATACATTTACGCATGAGTCGACATCTTCAGTGTTGTCGAGAAGCTGAGGCGAAGTCCCGGTTATGATGGTGAAAAGCGGACTTGATATTGGCGAGTAAGCCCCGTTTTGCTATGCGTATCAGACGGAGCTTGGGCCAGTTTCTTGGACTAGGTGCACTCCCCTTCGTTGCACGGCGGCTTTCCTCGGATATGCTCAGGTCGCGTCGTTGATGGCTATCTCCCAGATCAGTGGCCTTTATAGGTGGCAAGTAAAGACTCACTGCTCCCGGATTCTGTTGACTTGCTAGATTATAAAGAAAAATTCTAAGGATTCTTCTCATCCGCATGAAATGGATTTCACATACATGTCTAGAATTGTTACTCAAGGTACTTATACGTCTTAGACAGTGATGATGATACATGACACATTTTTGTATTACCATGCTTCTTCTTCTTTACTGACTTATCATGGAAGCGGTGGCGATGATCATTCTGTAACCAGGAAAGTTTGAAGTTGACAAACCTTAAACTAATGCGCACGAGAGTAATGGCTAAAATTGACCTCCCGCTTCGTAGAAGTCGGTTGTCTTATTACGAGATGTCCATTACGCACTGCGTATTACTAGGGGACGCATGTGTTCCCTTTATTCGCGATCGACATGGAATAGCGGTGGAGCATGAGAGCGTTGCGACACCCGTGTGCGAAGAATCTCACTGACTTGTGATTAAAGAGGCGGAGAGTGGGCATAAGCGGCACCAGATGAAGATGAGGCGTGATTATCCAATCAGGACGGTGCCCAGTAATCCTTGATTCGTGCAGACGGACACAGTGTTCGAAAGCGATCGGTGAAAACCGTAATGTTGTTGTGGCCTTTGAGGAAGACTTGGAAGGCGCCTCCTGCCAATGATGTTAGGACGGAGAAGTGTTCTTGCGGCTTGTCCCAAGCGTGGGCGAGGCTCAAGAGGAAGCGGTAACGGTGATGGCGTTGAAGCGAGAACCTAGCGGTGGTGCGAGCGCAGGCGCTCTTCTTGTGGCTAAACCTCTTTGCTTCTCTTTTTCTCTTTTCAAGTGTATTCCGTAATTCTTAGACATCTTTCTTGTACTCGGTGGCGAGTGAGTTCAAAGATCTTCTTGTTGCTTACTTTGAATAAAGGTTTATGTCACAACCCTCGTTAAGATTGCATCATGTGTATACGGCGTGAGATCTCCTTGGTCTTCTTGGGAAAATGGCAAATCATCTTCCTTTGTGCACACATTATTTCATAACTTCAGAAGTGAGATGTTTGCTTAGGAGGGTTTCCTTCACTTACTTGCTTTCTAGTGGGTTGATTTAAGGGTGACTCGGGACTTTATGTTTTTAGGGGAGTAAAGAGGTTCTCGGATAAAATAATGCTTGATTAAATTGAAAATTGAAGGTGAAACCCTAGCTATGAATGCAAGTATTGCAATCATTTAACTCTTACACCCTAAATCGAGAGACACTTTACTCTTCATTTTATTCATTCTCACCTGAAATTGAGAAGAAAGGCAGACATCGGATGCGTCTGAAATAGAGAAATTGGGAGAAGAAATCAAGAGCACAGAGGGATAGAAATTTGTGTTGTTGCTACTGTTGGTTGATAAACCGAGAAAGAGAAGCAGATCGAAACCCAGAGAAGATCAGACAGAGAAGAAATTAGGGTTTGATGTTGCATCTGTGAATCGAGATCGATTGGAATGAGGGATTGAGAAGTTGCTGCTGTTAAAAATCGAACACAGATGGGTTTGTGGTTATGAATCGAGTTGGTTGTAGTTGCAGTGAGGATTTGGTGCTGTTGTTGAATCCAGAAGAAGAAATGGATCCGGGGGTAGTCTATGCGGTTGAATCTCGAGTCCGTGATGATTTGAAGTAATGGGTTTTTATTGAATTCGATGTTGGTGGTAGTTGCAACTGAGGATGACTAAAATGAAGTTAGGGTTTTTATGCTGCCATGAAATTGCAGATCGAGCAACGGCCTAGGTTTGCTAAATTCTGTAAAAATCAGTCGAATGAAGAACAAAAGGGGTTCTGGTGGATGTGACAATGTATGGGTAATGTTGGTTCAAGGCTGTTTCTATGAGAAGAAGAGTAGGTGAAGCTGAAGCTGAAATTGAGATGGGTTTCCTTGATTTAAAGTTTACAGTGAAGAATTGGAGCTGTTGCTGTAGAACTCAGTGGATGGAAGAGATGGAGCTGAGCTGATTAACCAGTGAGTATGGTAGTGTTTGTTGCCGAAAATTGTAAAGAAGACCTGCTACTACTGTTACAGGGAGTTTTGAGTAAATGGGTTATGTTTTGAAGCTTCAATAGATGTATGTTAGGTTCTTAACAGGAGAAGACCAAAAAGAGGCCTGAATTTGGCCTGGAATCGCCATGAAACAGAGGGAACTCTGTCCAAATCTTTTCTCCGATGAGTCAACTCGGACCGGCGATGAACCGATCCAGCTCAGTGACTAAGATCTGTTTAGACGATTCAGACTCCGCTGACTCAGCTGACTCACTCTTCCCCTTTGACCATTGACTAACAGATTGACCCGTTTGACCGTTATCTCTGACGGTATCGTAACGGAATATTCCGTCAACGGAGAAGAAGATTTCAGGTGGCCGTCAACGACTTTTCTGGCCGGATTCCGGTGATCCTAGGATTTCTCCGGCGATTCAATATGTGCAAAATTTTGTGAAGAGTATTCTAGACTCATGGGTGTGAAGACTTGGATTTGGAATTGGATGGAGAATTTGGCTCAAATTTGGAAAGAGAAGATGGAAGATTTGAGAAAGGCTTGAACTTGGAAATTGAATTATTATGGAATGAGGATTCTATTCCTTGGAAGATTTGGAGAACATTGAAGCCTATAAGTAGAGAAGTTCTCTACACACTTTTACATATCTCTCTACACACCTTTTACACACACAATATTAAATTCTTCTTTTAATTATTTGTGTGAACTTGAAAAATTCTCCTTTTAATTATTTGTGTGAATTTCAAAAACATGAGTAGCTAATTTTCTTATTGATTGAGGATGAATTCTTAGTTCTTAACATTGTTTGAGTTTTGTTTTCAATTCTATCTTGAAGTTTTCACATGATTATCGTTTGTTTTTACTAATAGGAATGTTTATACATTCATGGTTGATTGATAGATTGTTTAGAGTGCACGCTAAATTGATTTGTTAATTTAATCTAAAGCTAGTGAAAGTTAGGGGATAAGTAATTGTTTCTTGACTCTTTACATAAGTAGCAAACACGAGACCTTGCGGAGGGATTCCGTGGAGCAATTGTGTGTGAAAACAACGTTAGCAAGTAGACCTTGATCTAAGAGTCTAACTACTAATATTAACCTAATAAGTTCATAAATCTTAATGCGTTTATTTAAATTACATCTAGAGTGATCTACTACTAGGTGGTTTGGTAAATAGAATCCGGTAGTCGAGAACTTCCGTATCCAGTGATACAAGGGATTTAGGGGTTTAGCGACCGATCTAGTCGCTTTACCTACGGTTGGTGACAATCTGTGACTAATAACATGTGGATGAAAAACATAACTTGAATCATTGTTTTGCAACGAAGATGGATTCCTTGGTCTTGTCTCTCTTATTGATTTCAACTTTATCTTTGAATTGCTTTGTTTATATTCTTTGCTTTATATACCCCCCTTTTTGTGACAATTAAGACAACTAAAACCTCTTGCTCCTCGTGGGAACGAACTTAACTACCACTATATTACTTGTTAATTAGGTGGAAAATATTAATTAATTTGTTGTGGTTACGACACGCATCAGTGCTTGCTTTGGAGCTTGACAGAATTTCTTCTTTTCATTATCGGCAGTTGGTAGAGATACTTCACTTTTGTCAACCGTGGAAGGTTTTGGTTGAGAAGAATCTTTAGATCTGACAAATTTTACCTCTTTGCAAATACCAGGAGCTTCTATTCCTTCATAGCCCAATCCTCGTATATCACGATGAATTCTACATGCTCCCAATATCGAGGTTAATTTTTCTGAGCTGCTATTTCTAGACAAACTCTCTTTTAAGCTCGAGTTTTCTTTTTCCAACCTTTTGGCCTTTTCAAGCGGAATAACTAGATCATTATTGGATGATTCACATTGAACTTTGAGATTTTCTCATTTCGAATCAAATAACAAGTTCATCTCAATGTTCTCCAAGTTATCTAGCTTTTCTTGAAGAATAATTTCCGATCACGACTTCGGTTATTTCTTCTTTAAGCTTCCGTATTTCGTTGAGATAATCTCTTGCACCAATAGAATCAAGTTGGTCTTGCAAGTCTTTATTCGACTACAAATTCTGTCATATTTTACTTTCTCATCGAATATGGTGCTTTCGACTTCCGAAAGTTTCCGATGACATCGTTTAAGAAGTTTATTAGCAACTGGATCTACATGGAACACTTCTTCATCGTAATCAACTGTGATTCGAAAGATTATTTCCATTAGCTAATGCAACCTCGCCCTCGTGTACTCTTGGCGATCATAATACCAGTCCATCATCAAGAGTAGGCAAACCTCGTCAGATAAGGATGCGCTCCAACTAGGGGCAATCCGAAGAAAATACCCAAAACCAGCCTATGCTTAAAGCATTGTACATCATCATTAGGAGATGTTGTACCATTAGAAAACTATTTTTCCCCGGTTCTCAAGAGTTTTCTAAATTGTCGGGAGTAATATCCTTAGTATCTCATAAACTGCATTTATCCTTAGGGGATTCGCATCAAGCTACAGCTTTAAGAGAAATCACCTCTTCGTGAATCTGTTCATTATCATAGATCTTAACTTTCCAACAAGAGTATTTCTCGGGAGTGTTGAAAGATCGTTATGGCATGTTTCTTAGACTACTCAGATTCGGGATAGTAGAGGACTGAGAATTTTTCTTCACAATAACTTTCTCCCAATAGTTCTTCCTAATATGAGGAGTTAACTGTTTGAGAAAGTTTTGGTTAAACTCATCAAAGGTTTCATTATCGGACATGTGAAGGTTTTCCCAGTCAAGGAAGCTAGATTTGAATCCTTGCTTTATATCTCCGCAGTATCTCTTCAAATATGGTTTCTAAGATATCCCAAGCATCTTTAAATTTATTGCACGTAGCCACGTGGTGTCAAGATCTCGGTAATGCATGGATGATAGCATTTAACTGTCAATTTGCTTTGCATCAAGAATCTAAAGATCATCATAGTCACCATATCCTTTGCAATAGTTGCAAAATCCTACTGAATTCAATGGAGGATCATAGCCATTAACAATATGAACCCATGATTGAAAATCTCGCTTGTATAAAGCACGCATATCATATTTTCTGCACGACCTGTCCCTCCACCGACATCGTCCACGTAGCCACTGCGGTGCTATCCCATAAATAAGGGTGTTTTCACGGCATACCCGCGGCATCCAAACAGAAACTTCCCTGAGGTCACCCATCCCCGGATTACTCCCCGCCCGAGCACGCTCAACCGCAAAGTTTTCAACTGAGCCACTCAGGCCGGTGGCCTGCAGCAGGGAAAGGACAAACCATTACTTATACTCTATTCCATCGCCAACCACCGCAAATCGGTATTACAATTACACCATCTAAATTGGAGCCGCCTCGATCCGAATATATTTTCAAGCCTCAGATCTCGACGTTCCCTACCCCTCATGAGATACACTGGAGTAACCTCGCCCAGCTGCATCTTCCCACCTCGGTGTGACTCGTCATCGGCTATGATAACATTTGTAATACTGCATTCTCCACCGATATTATCCCCACTTAACCACTGCCAACTCGGGAGCCACTCAAGCTAAAAAGGCATGTGTAGGAAAGGACAAACCATTACTTATACTCCATTCCATCGGCGAACCACTCGTCAAATCGAGGTATTACATTTCCACCATAAATAGTCCGTGCCATCGAAGGCCGGTGGTACGTTTATAGAGATAAGACTTCATTCATAATAATCGATTTCTTCAAACACGTATTTATAAGGTCTTAGCGTGTTTGCTTCGATACCAATTGAAAAAACGGGGTCAACAACCACACCCAATATTTCGTCATAATCGGAATTGGACTAACTCCTAATATACTTTCAATAGAATCAACTAGACACCCGACTAATCAAAGAAAAGTATATCCAAGAGTTATATCTCTCTCAACACAATAACAAGCAAAACAAGTCCGTAAACTCCGATTATAATGTGTGAGTTCTGACTCAGATCAAACCAATATCTTTTGTTTTAATCACAACCTCATTTAAGACTCCACCGCTTATAAACCTCTTTAAGCAACAATCACTAAAGGAATATTTCAACACGTTGCACTTAAAACAGGGGTTAGTCCAGATCGGGTTAATAATATGAAAAAGACAAAATCATGTCCAAGATCAATTAGGTCTTATACAACAAACAAGGTTGGATTTAACAACTATAATTGATTAACGCCCAAATTTTCATATTTCAATTATATAAAGAAAATATAATGCGGAAATAAATAACACAGGCACCATAATTTTGTTAACGAGGAAACCGCAAATACGTAAAAACACCGGACCTAGTCCAGAATAAACACAAACCGATTATGTCATTACACCAATTTCCAACTACCTATTCGAACTAGATGTAATACCCTTAACCTTGTATTCAAACACTTGTAGAACTCCTAGCGAGAACACCAATTCTCTTTAGGAATTCTTTCCGTATAACTTCTTAACACAAATTCACTTTTTTAGAAGTTATTCCCAAAAATATTCCCGTAACAAGGTTATAACCCGAAGATACAACAACACAGTTGGTACCTTTCGATCTTTTGTTTTCACAAAACACCAATCGATTTCCTTTAGATGTAAATCAAGGTCTTGAAATCTTGTATTGTTTTTGAGAAAAACAATTACTAGTAAAAGTAATATCAAAACAAACTTGTAGATTAAGGTTTATTGGTTATTGTTAATCCATGTTATAGTAAAAGTTCATTCACTATAACATGAGAACCTTCTGTGGATAAAGGTTATTGTCACAAAAGTCGGGCTCAAATAACCTAGAGTATGTATACATAAATGTACATATACCGTCATAGGAATTGTTCCATAGAGTAAGCATTTGTTTGGATAGATTAGAAAGGTAGAATTGAACAAGAATCCAAATGAAATCAATTACCACATACCTTTGTTGATGAAGTCCTTGTTGATGTCTTCTTGTGGTCTTCAAACTTCATCCTTCAAGGATAGCTTCGATTCTACTTAGACTTAATATAGTCCGAAAATATCTTAGTATACCAAATCAAGAATGCATTTTGGCAATTAAAATTGACAACTAACTTGACTTACCAACGCTAGTGGGTTCAATCGAGCAATGCTCTAACAAATGTACTTTCAAAATAAACGTGTGCTAGTTTGAATTCAAATCCCCAAGGTAAAAATAAATAACTAAACGAGTAACTTCTTACATTTTTTTTTATTCTTGTCTTAAGTCTTCAACAAATTAGTGACATGGATTTCATCCTCTGAATCAGTAATTTTTGAGTTCTTTTCTTAATTTGAACCTAATTTTTTCCAACAGTTCTTTTAATCAAGTCATACATATATTGCTAAGTCACAGTCTATCCTGGATATATTTCATAACCTTTTTCTCCTTTAGAAGGTGATTCGTTGATGCACTCAACATCCTCAATTTTTGGAGTCATTTCACCAAAATATAGAGGATACATATTGGTTTTGGGATACCAACGCTCACAAAATACATTGATAAGAGCACATCAATTTTTTATGATGGTATTACTTGATTTAATGGATGGAATCATTGTTTTGCACATACTGTAACTTTGGCACATTCTTAATCAATTTGCCACATTATTATGACCATGTCCTGGTGTGGATGGAGTTTAAGAAATATGGTCTTGGATATTTGGATTCTCCCAAACAAAAGAAAAATTTATACACACATGGTAACTAACAACTACAACATAAATATCAAAAATAAAAATCAACATACCTGCATTTCCCCATACTAATCGTAATATGGTTGTCTTAATAGCATAAGATATGGGTATCAATCGCTTGTCCGAGGATGTCACTTGCTTCAACCATCATTTTTAATTTATACTTTATAAAACCATCCTTATTACTATTATCCTCATCATCCTTATCACTATTCTCGTTGTCATGCTCATAACTCGTAATATCTTCATCATCCTTATTCCCGTTCTCATCATCAATCTTATCACATTTTGCTTCATGAATATCCTCATTCTCATCGTATTCATCCCTATCACTCCATTCAATTGTATTTTTGTCGCTTATCTCTTCAAGAACTTCTTCACTTAGCGGTCGATCACCTCTTCGAATCAAGATGAGGTCATTTTTGTCGCTCTTTTTGTAAATCTAAAACAATAAGAGCGACAATTAAACTCCAACAAATTCCTATTAAGATCACATATTCTACTTAATATCAAAAATTCCTAAACAATAAGAGCACTCAACATCATAAACAAAAATAATAAATAAACATGCTTCCATTTGGGCTACTAAATTATAATTTACTTACATGTATCTGACTCAAACATTTTAATCAATCACATGGTACGCATGATCCTATCACAAATACTTTAACACTAAACAGCTTGATAAAACATTTAAGTCATAATTCCAGTGGGTCTACTACTAATGAACATAACCTCAACAACCTAAACATCAAAACCTATACATAAACACGGTTCCTCTCATTAGGATTTTGGGTTTTAATTTAAAATATTTAAAATTTAGTTCAACCAACCTTAAGATATTGATGTGATGATTTGGTTCTTTTAGTTCGCTCGATTATAATTGTTGAATAATATTTCAACAAATTTAAAAAATAAAATTTAGGGTTTATGTTTAGAGGTTCAAATTGATCTGTTTAAAAGAACAAATGGAAAATATATAATTTTGATTAAAACGATATTATTTTTAGAATTAGTTAAAGTTTAATAAGTAAATCAATTGCTTGGATCGATTATATGACAACTCAACGCGTTGACCAGCTATGAGTTCTTGCTAACTTCTAAACATACATGGGCCACGATTTGGACTACGGTTAATAAATTAAACAAAAATTATTATGAGTTATGATTAATAAAAGCGCTGGTTACCTTATGGGCTTAAATGCACACCATTAATAGAAGCGTTTAATTGTGTGCAAGACGCTTCTTCTAAAAAGTGTTTATCAAAGTCTCATTACCTCAGCTGTTTAGAATGCCGCTGTTTTTTATATAACTATTAAAATTATTATATAACTCCATGTAAAAACGCCTTTGTTTTTGCTTTTAATAAAGCCTACTGGTGGCATCATTTCTTAAGGAAAAAGGATAAATGTCACTTGAACGCTTTAAAGCAATTTGCTTAAAATCAATTTCTGGGATTAGAGAAGCTAACTCGTTACTTAGTATATGTTTTGGAAAAATAATACACCAAAAATACACTTTTAAAATAGGAAAGGTATCTTTATCTTTTTTGATTATTAAGAAGTCTTCAAATCTAATCAATATCATAGGTGTTGATATAAATTTTTATTTTTTGGTACTTAGATTTTGTCCAATTTCAAGATTTGGTGTAACATTTGTTCAATTTAACTAGGACTAGACGTCAAGTCATACTTTGGGAATAATATAGTTTAGTCTAAAATGGGACTAATATGTACTAGTTAACTCGACTCATTATACTGTATACAAATTAGTCCTTTATTTATTTAAAATATGGAAGTACACTAGTCCAAATATTTTTACAATTTAATCCAGAGTGACTCATGATAATGTCAAGAATTTTAAATAACATAAATATAATTTAAAAACAGCTTTTTATTTTTCAAGCGCTCAACCGAAATTCCTCGCAAACTTTATATATTTGGAAAGCTTTTTGAGAGATCTACACAAAGAATATCCATATGACTATATAATTTTCATTTTCTAAAATTTTCATTTTCGTTTTATCGTTATCTCATGTAAACACATGCATAAGCTATGAAATCAATATCTTAAATGAGGGCCTAAAATTTCCGGCACTTTGGGGTATACCCGAATTAATTGGGGTATACCTAATGAGACAAATTTTGATCATTATGAAGTAAAACACAATACCCCTAACCAATTATTTTCAAAATGGCTAATCTACCCTTTACTTAATTAATACTAAATTTTTTGATTAGGTTAATTAGTTTAGTTAGTTAATTAGATGATTAAAATTAAATTAGGTTTTATTTAGATTGAATTCATGGATTATGGGTTATGATTTTGAGGAATTTTTTTTTTTTTTTTGAGAATTTTTTTCAAGCAAAATAAAATCACAATTAGCCAAACACTTCTAAAAAGAGGATTGCAAAGCTACTGAGTGATTTTCATACTAAAATTAAAGAAGAAATCAAAACTTTCGCCCCTCCAGTATGAAAATTTAAGTTTCGAAAAACTTAGTAAGATAATTACTTATTGGCAATGACATACTTGTAATAAATATCGATGCCGACTTTATTATTTTTGACACACAAGAGATGTGTTGTAAATGCTTCACTAGTCGGCATCTATATGTCGGGTATTGAAGTAATCTGGGAACAAAACGACCTGGATTGCACGCCGGGTGCGCTTTACAACCTTGCCGACCTTGGTTATACCCAATAAAAACAAAATCTAGAAAGATGTAATCTACTTTATTCATGCAATATTTGTTACTACATTGATTGAAACATAAAATCTAACTACTTGTTGTTAGAATCACGGATGCACTTAGCATGTGCATCAAGCCTTTGAACCCCCCGGGGCTTACCCTAGTGGATTTAGTTATAGTCTCAAGGAGGGTTTACCCACAAAACCTACACAAAAAATTCTAAAACCATCAATCTTCACCGAGGAATCCGAGTCCGATTCACCCACCATGAACTCCGGGCGACTGGAATTTTGGATACCATGAAGTGATAACTTTCATCAAATGTGAATGCTTCCCCCTTTTCCTCCAACTAGCGCGCTTTCACGGCCATGCTACAAAAAACACAACACAAACTTACTTTGTTAGTGGTGTTTAATCGAAGATAAAAACATGATTACATAAAATAAACTACAAAAACTACTTACAAATTGTTCAACGGACAAGCTAAAGTGGCTAGCGAAAACCGATGTTGATAGTTAAATAAGCAAGTATCACATTTTCGATGGCTTGGTGCCTATCATGGATTTGTTAAACACTTCTTCCATTCAGATTCCCAAAATCTTACATATATTTGTTATATATCTTTGTCCAAAAGGTTTCGACATCTACCCCACGGGAGGGACCGATTTTTGACTCGAGTTTAGGCGTACCATGCTTTGGTGATGGATAAATCTTCACTTGAATTAAATGATGCCATTGTTTTATGTAGAGGTATTGGGAGAGTTAGATAGAGTAGATGATGATATGATGTATATAGGTGTATGTCAACTTTTTGCTTTGTAGAGAAACAGTGTATTTATAGGATGGTGCCCAAATCGTCAGTTAGTAGTCAATCAATGCAGTTGTACTTGCAAAAATTTGAATTTTGAACTCGTCGTCACGGTTTGTGATTATTTAAAAGTTCACCATACTTAGTCGATCTAAGCAAGGAAGTATATTTCCTATCTCACTTACTAAAAAAATTTGCACACATGAAAGGGTCAAATCCATCTCAATTTAGCCACATCATAGTTAATTAACACGCCGACTAACTTATAGTCGTCTAGGTTGTTAAGTTCTTAACGTGATTTACTATAAGCATTTTCACATACGTGAGAAGTTCAAATCCATCTCAATTTAGCTCTACATCATAGTTAATTAACATGTCAGGTTGACTATCCTATAATCCTCTAGGTCGTTAAGTTCTTAAGATGATGACTATAATCATTTTCACATACAGAGAAGTTCAGGCCATCCGAATTTAGTCGACATCATAGATCATTAACACAATGCCGACTAACTTATAGTTGGCAAGGTCGTTAAGTTCTTAAGGTAACGACCCTTGTTTGGTCGTTATTGTACAAGTATAAAAACCCTTCGACTTATACTCAAACTTAACATATAAACAAACCATTAATTCAACAACTAGGAATCCAACATTTGTCCAAAATAAAAAACACATGTCCAAACAACCTTTGTCATACCTCAACAATCAACTTTTTCACCGTTGACACAACCCGAAGTTTTTGACAATCTCTCTTCACGGCCACATTCCAAATGAAGTGGTCAAGCATTCATATAGTTTTGAAGATTGGCGCCTCATAATACGGATGGCATTCTTATGATCCTAAATAACATAAACCAAAAATACACAATTTAAAAATATAAAATACAAACATTTGAAACAAATTTAAGATAGAGTGTCTTAAATAACAACAAAGTGAGATTGAGATTACTTACGAGTGTAGAATAGATTTCATACGCGCATGAGTCTTTGTATTCAAAAAGAACGGTTCCACCATCTTCTGCAACCCTCTAGTAGAGGCTCACCATCTTTCCGTTGCTTTTTCAAGTGCGCGGGAGGAATGTGGAATCACTGGTTTATTGATAACCCTCTTCTTCTTTCCAAAATGAAGTTGCGGCTTGAGGTTCTTGTTCAACACCAACCCCTCGTTTACCTTCTTATGCACCTTCTTTTTCCTCTTCTTTATCTTCTTCAACAATTTCACCTTGTCCATCATTATCTTTATCTCCATTACTTGTTAGAGCACTCGCTCGGTCAAACCCGCATGCGTTGCTATCTCAAGTATGTTTGTCAATGTTAGTGATCAAAACTATAAGTCTTGATTTCTAGCCTATTTATAGATGTCTCTGACTAGGACATAGATAGTGTAGTTGAGCTTAGATTTCACAGAGTTCATCATTTGAATACGAAGAACTACTAAGGGGAGCTTGGTGGAACTTCTTCGACAAAAGGTATGTGAGACTTGAACTCATCTATCACTTGAAAGTCTATTTCTACTATCTCCTATATTGAGACATAAGTCGTGTTAAGATATAGTTTTCTATACACATTTGAGATTTCGAATGAGTATATCTTCGCTTACATATTTCTCGAAATATGTGTTGGTAAGCTTTCACTTCGACCAAGTTCATATTATATCATGAGAAAATTGCCGGTAACATCTTACATGGTTTGTGTGATACAATCATTTGATGTAGGCTTGAATGTTTTCGATAATGATTATTTCAATATCTTAAAATTGCTTTGATGCTAATAGTGTGTGAAAACGCTATTATCATTATAGAAGAATGTTTCAATGATTGAAATAAAGAGTTTAGAATCTTGTAACCATCTTTGGATACAAGCATAGTGTGCTCGCACATTAGTGTATAAGTCCAAAATAGGGAGCCTAAAGTATGCATACTTGTGTGTATACAAAAAGGTTGTAGGAGATTGGGTAAGTATGCGTACCCGTATGCATGCTGGCGGAAGTTCACGTCCGTGAATTTCTGCTGAGTTTGAAACCAAAACCAAACTCATCCGGTTACCTAAAGTGCACGTACTGCACGTGCATCGCATCGCGGAAAGTTCAAGTCCGTGGAATTCTCTCACGAGTTTGAAAAAATAAAACAAACTCAAATCCTGTTACTTAGTACGCATACCCGTACGCATACTTAAGTGTGTTACTTTTCTAAAATCGGTTATAATGAACCTAAACATTTATCAATAAGGAATGCAATCTTTTGCAAACCATGGCTATAATGTTCATGTATCGATTCAAGTGAATCAAACCGATTTTGGCTTCACCAGTGTTCTTGTATAATAATCCATGAGAATATAGCAATTGAACAACTCTTTAACTAGTTTCATTTGAGTCATTTGAACTAGTTATGGTTAAGATGAATAAGGTTGATATGAGAGTAATCATATGGCTAACCTCGGTTAACTATTGTGAACCAACATGGTGTACACGTTTAGGTACGGTTAGCATAAAACCTAAATGAGGGTACATTTCATTTGTGTGTAACAAGCTAAGTTCGATCTAACAGCTTGAAAGATATTAGCTTGGAAGAATCAAAGTTTTTCATCTAACGGTGAATATTGAATGCTTAGTTACCAAGGTAACTTAGATTGCAAACCCCGATTTGAAAACTATATAAAGGAGAACTCTAGCAATCTGGAAAACCTAATCCCACACCTCATGTGTGTTACTAGTTGCATAACTAGAGTCGATTCTACTTAACCTTAGGTTTCTTCTCGATACCCCGTAGGTTAACGACTTAAAGACTTCATTGGGATTGTGAAGCCATACCCAACTATTATCTTTGTAGTTGCGTGATCCGATCTTGTCATTTCTATCGTGTTTGAGTACAATTGGAATAATTGGCTCGAGATTTTATATATCTCCGATGCAGACAAGATAGATAAGTAATCACAAACACTTCAGATCATCGTTTGTGATTCCACAATATCTTCTTCGCTAGTCGATTAAGATTATTGTGAGGTGATTGACAATTCTAGGATGTTCTTCGAAGAATATAAGTCCGGGTTATCGATTGGTTCTGTTCACCTTGATTTATCAAAAGACTCAACAAAAACTCTTTGGGTATTTCGGAAACAGATTTATTCAATCCTATAGACTTTTCTCGTAAGACAGATTTGTCTATCAAGTCTTCGACTTTGGGGTCGAGCAACTCTTGGTTGTGGGTGAGATCAACTAAGGGAATCAAGTGCGAGTATCAATGCTGGGATCGTGAGACGTAAGGCGCAACCAGACCTCTGGAATCAGTGTGAGATTGATTAGGGTTCAACTACAACCCAACCGGAGTTAATTGGTAGTAGGCTAGTGTCTCAGATGATTAATACAATGTGGTGTTCAACTGGAATGGGTCCCGGGGTTTTTTTGCATTTGAGGTTTCCTCGTTAACAAAATTCTCGGGGTGTCTGCAGAGTTATTTCTATTCCGCATTATATTTTGTTATATAATTTAAATATCATAGGTTGTGCGTTAAGATCAATCAATTAGAATATCCAACCTTTGGTTGTTAATTTACATTGATTGACACTTGAACATTGGTCTTTGGTACTGCTCAAGTTACTCCTCTTATATTCAATCGGCTCATGATTTCTATTTTCTGATTGCGGATTGAATTAAGAGTTAGAGATATTAAAACTCTTTGACACACTTTATTCTAGATTGAGTTTGACTGCCTAGTTGATTCTCTAGAAAGTGTATTGGAGTAAGTCCTCTCAGATTGCCAAAAGAATTGTTGGGTGTGGTTGTTAGACCCCCGCATTTTCATTACTGTTATCACCATCATCCTTACCTCCTCTAACATGTGGCATGTCTTGATCATCCTCACTGTTATCTCCTCCAACAAAATGGAGTTCCTTCAACATCATCATCATCATTACCTCTTACCAAATGGAATTGGTTGGTATTCATTTGGAGTTTCATCAAAATCACTTGGTTCGGGGAACCCGATAATCATTCCGTTCACGGATCTTGAGCATTCCCTACAATGAATGCCCCTCGATGTGTTTCCTATCAAGAGTTTGTCACCAACGCGAGGAGGTTTTGAAGGAGGAGGAGTAATAAGTTTATTCTTTCCTTACTTGACCTTTTGCATCCTAAACATAAACAATAAAAATATTTTTCAAATAGCCGTCGAGTCAATATTTTAACAAGGAAACGACTAACTAACAAATAGGGTTAGTCGTCGGACGACAATATTATTAGGGTGCCACTAAACCCTAGCTCCGCACCTTAGCCAAATAAAATAGTAACGGATAACAAAAAGGTACACGAGAAACTGGGTTTTGGTCAAGAATTAGTCTAAGAAGGTCTATAATCGACGGGTTAGACTTTCAAGAACTAACGACTAATAAAACTACATTTAGTCGGCAAGAATTTAAGGTTGAATATCGTGACGACCTTGTAAATGGCACTTCCGCATATGAAAAGCCTACATGATATTCAACCTAAGAAGACAACGACTAATCCTAAATATGAAGAGCCGAAGAAGGTCGACACCATGCGCCGACTACATAAATCAACAGATTCAACATTCTAATTTTCGACCTAATTTGACATGCAAACAAAAATTAACGTATTGAGTAAGTTTAAGTAGTCATTTACTTTCTCAATCGCGTCATTTCTTTGGTTTCAAAGGCCAAAGTGATTTTTCTTCTACAACGGGTTTTTCCTTCCGCTTTGTACTTGAACCGATTTCCAATGCCGTGTCTTCGATCTTAGGTCTTCTATGATTTTGTTTCACACGCGCTTCATGTTTGAAGATTAATCGACGATGGAATTTTCGAATCGACGATTATGACGAATTAATCGACGAGTTTTCAATGGAGATGTGGTGGGGGAAGCCGATATGGTAGAGGAGAAGAGGGAAGAGGAGAGGATGACATGAAAATGAGTTAGAAACAATTATTAGGGTAATTTTAAGTATAAGGGGTAAGGATAATTTTGTAACTTCTCCCATATAACACCCCCAGCTCTCAAAAAAGTCCACTTAAAATCGGGTATACCCCAATCCGCCAAAAGATTTTAGGTGGCATAAAAAAAAAAAAAAAATAAAAACTTCCGCCTTCTAAGAAAGATGCTCTTGAATATATGAATTGAGTCGAACATATTTAAAAGAATCCTGACATTATTTGAAGAAAATAATATTGGTGAGTAATTAGAAAGATGGATGCAAATCAAGAAGTAAGCCACCACCATAGATGAAAAAATAATTCATGACTCGAGTGGCACAGGCCTAAAAGACCTTGTACATGTATATCGGGAAGTAACTATCCACTGATACCAAGAAGGGTTATTTGGTCGTTTTGTTGTATGATTCTCGTTTCTCATTTACAGTATTTAATTTTTGGAATGCCAAATAGAATAGGGTCGCCCTTATAGCTCAGTGGTAGAGCGTCAGTCTTGTAAACTGAAGGTCTGCAGTTCAATCCTGCGTGAGGGCATTTTTTATTTCAATTTTTTTGCTATACTTACCAAAATTTGTAGATTGTTATAGAGACATATAATTTGGAAGATGAAATTCTTCCACTATAAGACTTGTTCTAAGATCGGTGTTTATATTTAAGTCCCATAAATGGAGAATTCATATGAAAGATTGAAAGTGGAACTTCCAAATCATTCAAAAAAAAGTTGATTAGAAAAACATATTCACACATTCTTGTTGCTCGGTCAATTAAAAACGATAACATTTTCGTGTCCATATCTAAAAAGTTGCAAAAGCCCGGGCCTATTTCTGTTGTTTATGCTTTGAATATTTGATCAAATACCATTACCAACTTTGTGTTCACTCTTCAGAAAGCCAACGCTAAATTACTATATATACCTTCTACCCCGACCCCTACAGAATCCAAAACGACTAGCAACTCCACAAACGAACTCAAATCACCAATGTCTTCTTCTTTCTACTTCTTCTTTTTCATCAAGGAAGCTACTTTATCAACAGGCTCACCTATCTCCTCCCTAGAACCCGAGATCAATATTGATGCAAATGTAATTATGGTTCTTTCAGTGCTTGTATGTGCACTGATATGTGTACCAGTGCTTAATTCCATCATTAGATGTGCATTAGGTTACTCTAACCGTCTTGCACGTAACTCCGGTGACAACAGACCAATTCAATCAGTTGCTAACACAGGAGTAAGGAAAAAGGCTCTCAAGACGTTTCCCGTAGTTACTTACTTATCTGGCGGATTAAAGCTACCGGGTTTAGACACTGAATGCGTTATATGCCTCTCGAGTTCGCTCAGGGAGAGCGAATCAGAATTTTACCTAAATGCAACCATGGGTTTCATATTAAATGCATCGGTAAATGGCTCAGTTCGCACTCGACATGCCCAACTTGTAGGCATTGCTTGATGGAGACGTGTGAAAAGATCATTAATGCGGGTAGCAGCCAACCAAGGTCTTTGATTTCTCTGTCGCAGCCTCCACCTCCATCAACCATTGTTCCATTAGAACATGAAGGAATCATACGGAATGTCGCGGATATATGTTAAATGGTACTTGTGAATTGTGTATACATGTTAGGGACACCGGAACACACCATTGTATAGAAACTTGAGAAATATGTAATTCACTTTCAGTTTTATAAATATAAATTGCATTTTAATTCAGAGCAGCTTCAAGCACATTTGAATTTTACAACTACCAACAAACAAACAAAAAGGAAAGATATCAAAATCAGACACTGATTCAGCCTGTACATGCAAAATGAAATTGAGATGGAGAAATGAAAAGCTTCTTATCTCCTATCGCCTAGCTTAGAACCAGTGATTCAGTGTGATATGAAAATGAAATCCGTTGTTAGTGGATTCTCCAATACTAATTTTTTAAGGAGGATTTTGTATTCTAGTATTAGTTGCTCTTGTGCCAACTTATGATCTCTATTTTTTTTTTTTTATTTGTGAGTGTACTGCCAAATTCCCAACAGATTTTGTTTATCATTTGACTATATATAGTTGCAGGCCATGCATATTTTTGTTTTCTTGGGATAACTATAAATATGCATGCTGTATTGCATTCAAAAAAAGATGTCCATTCGACTAATCCACTGAGCGCTGCGCCAAGGTTTTTCCTTTTAGAAATTCTCAAGTGGGTTACATATATATATAGTCCTACTACACTGCTTGCTGTCTAGTGTTGTTTCCCAAATGGAATTTCTGGTACCTTGGACTTCTTGGTTAAACACTAACCTGAAAATGGTGTTTATTAGCAATCCAGTTAACATATACACTGAATGATGAGTGGTGTCCCCTGGGGTATCTATAACAATAATTGTGTCCTTTCTTGCTTGTCAATAACAAATTCTTTGATCTCGGTCGAGGTTTCCATTTATTAGCAGGTCTACATAGAAGGTGCTTCAAAATGGAGTTTGATCACAAGGTTGGAGCAAGTTCTTAAAGAAATCTTCAACTAAAATTCAGAATGCTCTCCCATATTTTTTTTTTGATCAGCAAATGCTCTCCCATATTTCTCATACAGAACTCGACATTGCTAACTAGTAACTATGAACGGACTGTTAGTACCTTAGTCTCTTACCTAAAATGAATTAAGTAATGCAAGAACAGTTGCAATTTGTGCATGGCCTACAACCTATATACAGTCAAGCGATAAACAAATCATAGATTTGCAACTTAATTAGTAGAAGAGTACCAAAATTCACCTTTAGTACCCATTGATTGGATTGAAGTTGGAGCTAAGTTGGTTCATTCTCATATCGCACTAGCTAATATTCTAGTTTGGTGATAAGAGATAAGAACTCTATTTATTTTTTCCCTTTTGTGATACACAGAGTCAGTATCGAGTTTTCATTCCTTTCTCTTCAAATTTTTTTGTAGGTCGTAACTCGTAACTGGTAGTTTTAATGCGATTGAAATTGGAAGCTCGAAATGCGCGTGCTGTTTCAAAATGCAAACATATATTGTTGGAAACAAGGTAACAATAATGAAAGAGATGTGAAGAATATACTTAGCTCAAACCCATGCTTCACCGATGTTGTTGGTGATGCTCAAACAATGGTAATCGGAATAGGTAGAGGCACGTATAAATACGCCGACCTAAAGGCAATATCGCCTCGCTACTCCTCCGAGATGCTATAGCAGTTGGCGAGTCACCTCCAGATACAACTACCGCTAGTACCTCTCGATGTAGCATACAAGGAAGGTACCCTAAGAGCTTGGCAGCACTAGAAAAGTTGTTACTCCAAGAGAGAAAACCGAAAAGTTTTTATTTCTCAAAAAACCTTAAGAACTCGTTAAGAAAACAAGAGAGGAAGAGAAGAAGAAGAGAAGAGAAAGCTTCTCTTGGTGTGTGTTGTGAAGTGAGAAACTCTTCACTATTTATAGCAAAAATCAGTAAGCAAGACAAGAGAAAACGCCAAGGAAAACCCATGCGTATGACAAGTTTATCGGTTATGTTTTTTGTTCTTCAAACAAACAAAACAAGCCAAAGAAATCGACTTCAAACAAGGTGTAGTTTTTCTGTCGAAATGTTTGTCTTTGTTCGAAAAGCACTTTTTTGCGAATCGCTTTCGAAATGCTTTTATTTAAAGCAAACAAACCAAACACGTAAGGACAGGGGAATATTGCTTCACATATGTGACAAGCACGTCCAAACAAAAAGACACATGTGCAGAAAACATGAGTAAAATTTTCAGTAAAAAGATAAGTCTTATTGAACCCACACCCACACCCACACCCACACCCGGACCCGGACCCGGACCCGACCCGACCCGACCGACCGGACGGACGACCGACGGCGGCGTGCGTCTTCTTGCGGCACCGCGCACGGAAAGGGACCCTAGCCATAGTCTAAGTCTTCCCAATCGCACAAAAGGCTAAGTGCCCAAAGGGCCTGCCCTTATAGCCCAATTCTATGGTATTTAAGTCTAAAATTGTTTAGATTTTCACCTATGTGGGACTAATGTTTTAACTATTCACAAGGAAAAAAAACATTTTGTGGGCAAGTCAAAGTCCTTGGTTAAACACGTTTTTTTCCAACAATCCCCCACATGAATAATAAAACATGTCGACAAAAATACGAGAAAACAGAATACATCAAAATTAGGCTAAGGTGTCCCGTAGATTGAACCTAACTTAGTGAGAGGTTACCTAATCGCTTGTTGTTACTTGAACACAATGTCTTGAACCGACAACAAAGGAGTGCAATTCGAAATAACAACCACGCTTTGATGTATCAAAGAAAAGCTGCCAAGCTCTTGCCGTTGTGCCCATTTTGGCCTTGGGCTAAATCCCTGACGTAATGAATGTCTCTAGAGAATCCGCTCAAATTCTCATAGGAAGCGGCCCCACTTCCAACATTCACATAGGTGAGTCCATAAAGAGTGTCCTGCCACACCCCGCTTTAATCAAAGCCATGGTACTCATTAAGATCTCAACGGATCATCCTAAATCATGCAGTAGCACTATCACACAAATTGCACCATAGGGAGGGACTAAGATAGTGCTTTCTCTCTCGTTATCACCAAAAATTAGTTGTCTCATTGAACCTTGATTCTCGAGCTCCATTCACAAGGTTGAGTATCCTTCTTGGCAATTTTATTCTATGAGCTTAAGTCCCATCCCCTCGATGCGGAACTAACTTTCTCTAGGTAACCCTTTCGTCAAAGGGTCTCAATGTTCTCTTTAGACCCTACAAAGTCTATAGAGATGATACCCGTAGAGAGTAGTTGTCTCACTGTCTTTGTGTCTTCTACGAATGTGTATCGACTTTCCGTTGTACACCTTATTCTCTCGCACATCCAATAGCAGCCTTTACTGTCACAAAGGATTGCGATAGAAGACACAAAGCTTGGGCCGTGAGTGGAATTCCTCCCAGAAACCTCGTATCCATTCAGCCTTCCTCTCAGCCTTTATCCAAGGCTATAAACTCGACTCCATACCGGATCGAGCTATACATGTCTCTGTTTGGAAGACTTCCATGACACGACGCACCTCCAAGTGTGAAGACGTACCCACTTGTGCACTTGCACTTGTCTCTGCTCCCGATATCCAGCTTGGCATCACAGACCCCTCTATCACAGCAGATACTTCCCAAAACTTAAGCAATAGTTTGAAGTTCCTCTCAGTACCGTAGAACTCGATAGGGCTTTCCAAAGGATTCTCCCTGTGGTTGCAAGTGTACCTGCTCAACTGCCACCGCGTAGGCAATATCGTCCCGGTACGCTTCATCAAATACATAATATCGCCAATAACACGAGAATACTCGAGTTGACGAATTCCTTCACCCTTGTTCTTTTTCAATTTACAATTGGGGTCATAAGAGTAGATGCAGTTTAGCATTTTCATGCTTAAATCTCTTGAGCACAGTTTCAAAGATAATGAGATTGACTAAGACTATAACCATCGATGTCTTTCTCGACTTTCATCCCTAAGATTATATCAAAGAGGCCTAAGTCTTTCATGTCAAAGTTTTCGTTCAAAGATGCTTTTAGTGGCATTAATGATTTCAAGGTTACCGCCTAATATGAGCATATCATCAACATACAGCATACAATAACATGAGAATTATCCACCGATTTAACATAAACACATTTATCGATTCATTAATTCTGAAGCCATTAGTCATCATTACATGATCAAATTTTTCATGCCACCGTTTAGGTGCTTGTTTTAAACCATACAGAGATTTTTTCAATTTGCATACTTTATCTTCTAAACCTTTCACAACAAAACCTTCAGTGTTGTTCCATGTAAATTTCTTCATTCAATTCACCATGTAAAAATGCGCTTTTAACATCCATCCGATGTATATGCAAATCATAAATAGAAGCAATAGCAATCAAAGCATCCTAATAGAAGTGATTCTAGTGACCTATGAATATGTATCAAAGAAATCTACTCCTTCCTTTTGTCTCGTAGCCCTTGACTACTAACCTAGCTTTGTGTTTTTCCGTAGTCCCATCTCGGGTCTAAGCTTTCTTTTAAAGACCCATTTGCACCCTATGGCTTTACTACCAGAGGTAAGTCTACCGATCCCAAGTGTCGTTATCTTGAATGGAATCCCACTCATTAAGGGAAGCTTCTTCCCGTAAGGGAGCTTCCTGACAAGTCATTGCTTCCTTATAGGTTTGGGGTTCGACTCTACCGCAAGAGTCACAAACTCTGGACCGAAACTTTTCTCGGTTCTGACCCTCTTACTTCTTCTAGGTTCGGTCTCAACATCTAGAGTTGGGGTTTGACTAGTCGAAGGAACATCTCGAGAGGTCATCGCGACCCTTTTGCAAGGTCCGGACCTAAAAGGAAAAATGTGTTCAAAGAACACTGCATCTCTAGATTCCATAATGGTGTTATCACCAATGACCATGAACCTATACGCACTAGAGTGCTCGGGGTAACCTAAGAAAACACACCATAGTTTTAGGTCCTATTTTGGTTTGCTTGGGCGAGGAATGCCCACCTTGGCCAAACACCCCCACACTTTAAAGAATGCGTAGGAAGGTGGTCTACCTATCCATAATTCATATGGGGTTTTATCAGATTTCTTAAATGGAATGCGGTTCAAGATATAACAAGCAGAGAGAATTGCTTCCCCCCACAAGTTCGAGGGTAGCCCTGAGCTAGCTAACATAGCGTTTACCATATCTATGAGTGTTCGGTTTTTCCTTTCAGCTACTCCATTCGACTGAGGTGAACGAGGTGCAGTAGTCTCGTGAATGATGCCATTAAGTTTGCAAAATTCTCCTATGGGTATCACATACTCACCGCCTCTACCTGACCTAAGAGTTTTAATTGTAACGCCTCTTTGGTTTTCTACTTCAAGTTTATATAATTTGAAAGCTTCTAAGGCTTCATCCTTGCTTCTAAGAAGGTAAACTTGACAGTATCGGGAGTGATCATCGATAAAAGTGATGTACCATTTTTTACCACCTTTAGTTGGAGTTGATTTTAAATCTCCTAAATCCGAGTGAATTAGTTCTAGGGGAGTTGTACTACGTTCAACCTTTTTGTTAAAGGGTTTTCTTGCAAATTTAGATTCAACACAAATTTCACATTTATGACCTCTCACAAAGTTTATTTTAGGAATGCAGCCTAGACTAGCAAGTTTTTCAATGGATTTGAAGTTAACATGTCCTAGTCTATCATGCCAAACATGTGAGGAGTCACAAACATAAGCGTAAGAAGATGCATTTTCATTCAAGGAAAGTACACTAAGCTTAATCATGTTCTCAAGTGACGTAACCCTTTCCTACGAAGTCACCACCCTTAGAGATTACAACTTTGTTAGACTCAACCTACAAATTTAAAACCTTTCCCTAGTAAGATGGTTTCGAGACAAGATTCTTGCATATGTCCTGGACGTGATACACGTCATTCAATGCGAGAGTTTTTCCTGAAGTAAGCTTCAGCTCAACCTTGCCTTTCCCCACAACTTTCGAGGTGGAGGAGTTACCCATATACATTTTCTCATCGTCTCCTACGGTGCCATAGGAGGAGAAAGCATTTCTGAACTTGCACATGCCTCGGTGGCTCTGCATCTAGCCACCCGCCTCTCACATTGGTCACATTTGAGACAAGGTTGACTTCAGACACCATGCCGAAAAATATCCAATTATCTACTATGTTTGCCTTATTTTTCTCGTTTAGGGTCGGTTTTGGTCTTCTTAGGTGCCTTACGCCTTTGGCCATATGGCCGCCTTTTCCACAAGAGTATAGCAGCCGCCTTTGATGGTGTTTTTGGAGACACCACCCCTAGGCTTAAGATTGTTACCTTTGGAGTTTCGACGTTTGTTACGTCTCGTTACCATTTTTGCCGGATTCTCCATGCTTGTTCTTTGATGCCGCCTTATCGTCCAAAGACATGCGCCTTGTTGGACATGTCTTTGCTCAAAGATCGCTCTTGTTCTTGTTGCACGTGTTCCTCCACCTGGATCATTTTCCCTAGCTCCACCATGGTGATTTCGCGATTTTTGTGTCGCAGCCTCTTCTCGGTACTCGCTCCATGAGGGTGGAAGCTTTTCAATCACCGCAGATACTTGTAGAGCTTCATCAAAGCGCAAGCCTTCAGCAAGGATTTCGTTGATGAGTAGCCGGAGTTCGACGAATTGATCTACAACGGGCTTTTCATCGGTCATCTTGAAATCCAGAACTTGGCCATCAAGAACTTCTTGCTCCCAAAGAAATTTCAAGAAGATACTTATCCTCAAGGGCTTCCCACAAATGGTAAGCATTAAAATTTTCTTTTGCATTATAAAAGTCGTACAAAGAGTCATCCAGACAGCTTAAGAATGTGGTTTTTGCACATGTAATTCTTCCTAGTCCACCTCTCTAGATCATGTTCATAACCGCGGTCATGAAGCCTTCTCGAGGGTCTCAGAAGGGCAACTTCATCTAACCTTTGGTCTTTTAAGAAAAACAACATTTTGGACTGCCATCGTTTAAAATCCTTACCACTAAACTTTGGGGTTTGTCTACAGTACTCTTTCCCATTTTGTTACAAAAATAATAAAGCGTAAGCGCTATTGCCTTTAGTTTGTTGGAAACAATGTAACAATAATGAAAGAGATGTGAAGAATATACTTAGCTCAAACCCATGCTTCACCGATGTTGTTGGTGATGCTCAAACAATGGTAATCGAACAGGTAGAGGCACGTATAAATACGCCGACCTAAAGGCAATATCGCCCGCTACTCCTCCGAGATGCTATAGCAGCTTGGCGAGTCACCTCCAGATACAACTACCGCTAGTACCTCTCGATGTAGCATACAAGGAAGGTACCCTAAGAGCTTGGCAAAGACTGAAAAGTTGTTACTCCAAGAGAGAAAACCAAAGTTTTTATTTCTCAAAAAAACTTAAGAACTCGTTAAGAAAACAAAGAGAGGAAGAGAAGAAGAAGAGAAGAGAAAGCTTCTCTTGGTGTGTGTTATGAAGTGAGAAACTCTTCACTATTTATAGCAAAAATCAAGCAAGCAAAACAAGAGAAAAACGCCAAGGAAAACCCATGCGTATGACAAGGTTACTCGGTTATGTTTTTTTGTTCTTCAAACAAACAAAACAAGCCAAAGAAATCGACTTCAAACAAAGGTGTAGTTTTCTCATTGAAAATGCTTTGTCTCGAAAAGCACTTTTGCGTAATCGCTTTAAAACAGCCTTTTATTTTAAGCAAGAAACCAAACACGTAAGGACAAGGGAATATTGCTTCACATATGTGACAAGCACGTCCAAACAAAAAGACACATGTGCGTAAAACATGAGTAAAATTTTCAAAGAAAAAGATAAGTCTTATTGAACCCACACCCACACCCACACCCACACCCACACCCGGACCCGACCCGACCCGACCCGACCGACCGGACGGACGGCGGCGTGCGTGCTTCTGTGCGAAGCACCGCGCGTACGGGAAAGGGACCCTAGCCATAGTCTAAGTCTTCCCAATCGCACAAAAGGCTAAGTGCCCAAAGGGCCTGCCCTTATAGCCCAATTCTATGGTATTTAAGTCTAAAATTGTTTAGATTTTCACCTATGTGGGACTAATGTTTTAACTATTCACAAGGAAAAAACATTTTGTGGGCAAGTCAAAGTCCATGGTTAAACACGTTTTTTCCAACAATCCCCCACATGAATAATAAAACATGTCGACAAAAATACGAGAAAACAGAATACATCAAAATTAGGCTAAGGTGTCCCAAAGATTGAACCTTAACTTAGTGAGAGGTTACCGAATCGCTTGTTGTTACTTGGTGAACACAATGTCTTGAACCGACAACAAAGAGTGCAATTCGTAAATAACAACCACGCTTTGATGTATCAAAGAAAAGCCGCCAAGCTCTTGCCGTTGTGCCCATTTTGGCCTTGGGCTAAATCCCGACGTAATGAATGTCTCTAGAGAATTCGCTCAAATTCTCATAGGAAGCGGCCCCACTTCCAACATTCACATAGGTGAGTCCATAAAGAGTGTCCTGCCACACCCCGCTTTAATCAAAGCCATGGTACTCATTAAGATCTCAACGGATCATCCTAAATCATGCAGTAGCACTATCACACAGCTTGCACCATAGGGAGGGACTAAGATAGTGCTTTCTCTCTCGTTATCACCAAAAATTAGTTGTCTCATTGAACCTTGATTCTGAGCTCCATTCACAAGGTTGAGTATCCTTCTTGGCAATTTTATTCTATGAGCTTAAGTCCCATCCCCCGATGCGGAACTAACTTTCTTCTCTAGGTAACCCTTTCGTCAAAGGGTCTCGCAATGTTCTCTTTAGACCCTACAAAGTCTATAGAGATGATACCCGTAGAGAGTAGTTGTCTCACTTGCCTTGTGTCTTCTACGAATGTGTATCGACTTTCCGTTGTACACCTTATTCTCTCGCACATCCAATAGCAGCTTTTACTCACACAAAGGATTGCGATAGAAGACACAGTGCTTGGGCCAGAGTGGAATTCCTCCCAGAAACCTCGTATCCATTCAGCCTTCCTCTGCAGCTTATCCAAGGCTATAAACTCGACTCCATACTGGATCGAGCTATACATGTCTCTGCTTGGAAGACTTCCATGACACAGACGCACCTCCAAGTGTGAAGACGTACCCACTTGTGCACTTGCACTTGTTCTCCCGATATCCAGCTTGGCATCACAGACCCCTCTATCACAAAGCAGATACTTCCCAAAACTTAAGCAATAGTTTGAAGTTCCTCTCAGTGTACCGTAGAACTCAGATAGGGCTTTCCAAAGTGATTCTCCCTGTGGTTGCAAGTGTACCTGCTCAATCTGCCACCGCGTAGGCAATATCGTCCGGTACAGCTTCATCAAATACATAATACGCCAATAACACGAGAATACTCGAGTTGACGAATTCCTTCACCCTTGTTCTTTTTCAATTTACAATTGGGGTCATAAGAGTAGATGCAGTGTTTAGCATTTTCATGCTTAAATCTCTTGAGCACAGCTTTCAAAGATAATGAGATTGACTAAGACTATAACCATCGCTTGTCTTTCTCGACTTTCATCCCTAAGATTATATCAAATAGGGCCTAAGTCTTTCATGTCAAAGTTTTCGCTCAAAGATGCTTTTAGTGGCATTAATGATTTCAAGGTTACCGCCTAATATGAGCATATCATCAACATACAGTGCATACAATAACATGAGAATTATCCACCGATTTAACATAAACACATTTATCGATTCATTAATTCTGAAGCCATTAGTCATCATTACATGATCAAATTTTTCATGCCACCGTTTAGGTGCTTGTTTTAAACCATACAGAGATTTTTTCAATTTGCATACTTTATCTTCTAAACCTTTCACAACAAAACCTTCAAAGTTGTTCCATGTAAATTTCTTCATTCAATTCACCATGTAAAATGCGCTTTTAACATCCATCTCGATGTATATGCAAATCATAAATAGAAGCAATAGCAATCAAAGATCCTAATAGAAGTGATTCTAGTGACCTATGAATATGTATCAAAGAAATCTACTCCTTCCTTTTGTCTCGTAGCCCTTGACTACTAACCTAGCTTTGTGTTTTTCTCGTAGTCCCATCTGGTCTAAGCTTTCTTTAAAGACCCATTTGCACCCTATGGCTTTACTACTGTGAGGTAAGTCTACCAGATCCCAAGTGTCGTTATCTTGAATGGAATCCCACTCATTAAGGGAAGCTTCTTCCCAGAAGGGAGCTTCCGGACAAGTCATTGCTTCCTTATAGGTTTGGGGTTCAGACTCTACCGCAAGAGTCACAAACTCTGGACCGAAACTTTTCTCGGTTCTGACCCTCTTACTTCTTCTAGGTTCGGTCTCAACATCTAGAGTTGGGGTTTGACTAGTCGAAGGAACATCTGAGAGGTCATCGCGACCCTTTTGCAAGGTCCGACCTTAAAGGAAAAATGTGTTCAAAGAACACCGCATCTCTAGATTCCATAATGGTGTTATCACCAATGACCATGAACCTATACGCACTAGAGTGCTCTGGGTAACCTAAGAAAACACACCATAGTTTTAGGTCCTATTTTGGTTTGCTTGGGGCGAGGAATGCCCACCTTGGCCAAACACCCCCACACTTTAAAGAATGCGTAGGAAGGTGGTCTACCTATCCATAATTCATATGGGGTTTTATCAGATTTCTTAAATGGAATGCGGTTCAAGATATAACAAGCAGAGAGAATTGCTTCCCCCCACAAGTTCGAGGGTAGCCCTGAGCTAGCTAACATAGCGTTTACCATATCTATGAGTGTTCGGTTTTTCCTTTCAGCTACTCCATTCGACTGAGGTGAACGAGGTGCAGTAGTCTCGTGAATGATGCCATTAAGTTTGCAAAATTCTCCTATGGGTATCACATACTCACCGCCTCTGGTCCGACCTAAGAGTTTTAATTGTAACGCCTCTTGGTTTTCTACTTCAAGTTTATATAATTTGAAAGCTTCTAAGGCTTCATCCTTGCTTCTAAGAAGGTAAACTTGACAAGATTTCGGAGTGATCATCGATAAAAGTGATGTACCATTTTTTACCACCTTTAGTTGGAGTTGATTTTAAATCTCCTAAATCCGAGTGAATTAGTTCTAGGGGAGTTGTACTACGTTCAACCTTTTTGTTAAAGGGTTTTCTTGCAAATTTAGATTCAACGCAAATTTCACATTTATGACCTCTGTCAAAGTTTATTTTAGGAATGCAGCCTAGACTAGCAAGTTTTTCAATGGATTTGAAGTTAACATGTCCTAGTCTATCATGCCAAACATGTGAGGAGTCACAAACATAAGCAGAAGAAGATGCATTTTCATTCAAGGAAAGTACACTAAGCTTAATCATGTTCTCAGTGACGTAACCCTTTCCTACGAAGTCACCACCCTTAGAGATTACAACTTTGTTAGACTCACTAAAATTTAAAACCTTTCCCTAGTAAGATGGTTTCGAGACAAGATTCTTGCATATGTCCTGGGACGTGATACACGTCATTCAATGCGAGAGTTTTTCCCGAAGTAAGCTTCACTCAACCTTGCCTTTCCCCACAACTTTCGAGGTGGAGGAGTTACCCATATACATTTTCTCATCGTCTCCTACGGTGCCATAGGAGGAGAAAGCATTTTGAACTTGCGACATGCCTCGGTGGCTCCAGACCTAGCCACCGCCTCTCACATTGGTCACATTTGAGACAAGGTTGACTTCAGACACCATGCCAAAAAATATCCAGAATTATCTACTATGTTTGCCTTATTTTTCTCGTTTAGGGTCGGTTTTGGTCTTCTTAGGTGCCTTACAGCTTCTTTGGCCATATGGCCAGCTTTTCCACAAGTTATAGCGGTCGCCTTTGATGGTGTTTTTGGAGACACCACCCCTAGGCTTAAGATTGTTACCTTTGGAGTTTCGACGTTTGTTACGTCTTGTTACCATTTTTGCCGGATTCTCCATGCTTGTTCTTTGATGCCGCCTTATCGTCCCAAAGACATGCGCCTTGTTGGACATGTCTTTGCTCAAAGATCGCTCTTGTTCTTGTTGCACGTAGTTCCTCCACCTGGATCATTTTCCCTAGCTCCACCATGGTGATTTCGCGATTTTTGTGTCGCAGCCTCTTCTTCGGGTACTCGCTCCATGAGGGTGGAAGCTTTTCAATCACCGCAGATACTTGTAGAGCTTCATCAAAGCGCAAGCCTTCAGCAAGGATTTCGTTGATGAGTAGCCGGAGTTCGACGAATTGATCTACAACGGGCTTTTCATCGGTCATCTTGAAATCCAGAACTTGGCCATCAAGAACTTCTTGCTCCCAAAGAAATTCAAAGAAGATACTTATCCTCAAGGGCTTCCCACAAATGGTAAGCATTAAAATTTTCTTTTGCATTATAAAAGTCGTACAAAGAGTCATCCAGACAGCTAAGAATGTGGTTTTTGCACATGTAATTCTTCCTAGTCCACCTCTCTAGATCATGTTCATAACCGCGGTCATGAAGCCTTCTCGAGGGTCTCAGAAGGGCAACTTCATCTAACCTTTGGTCTTTTAAGAAAAACAACATTTTGGACTGCCATCGTTTAAAATCCTTACCACTAAACTTTGGGGGTTTGTCTACAGACTCTTTCCCATTTTGTTACAAAGAATAATAAAGGTAAGCGCTATTGCCTTTAGTTTGTTGGAAACAAGGTAACAATAATGAAAGAGATGTGAAGAATATACTTAGCTCAAACCCATGCTTCACCGATGTTGTTGGTGATGCTCAAACAATGGTAATCGAACAGTAGAGGCACGTATAAATACGCCGACCTAAAGGCAATATCGCCCGCTACTCCTCCGAGATGCTATAGCAAGTTGGCGAGTCACCTCCAGGATACAACTACCGCTAGTACCTCTCGATGTAGCATACAAGGAAGGTACCCTAAGAGCTTGGCAAAGACTGAAAAAGTTGTTACTCCAAGAGAGAAAACTGAAAGTTTTTATTTCTCAAAAAACCTTAAGAACTCTGTTAAGAAAACAGAAGAGAGGAAGAGAAGAAGAAGAGAAGAGAAAGCTTCTCTTGGTGTGTGTTGTGAAGTGAGAAACTCTTCACTATTTATAGCAAAAATCAGTAAGCAAGACAAGAGAAAAACGCCAAGGAAAACCCATGCGTATGACAAGGTTACTGGTTATGTTTTTTTGTTCTTCAAACAAACAAAACAAGCCAAAGAAATCGTACTTCAAACAAAGTGTAGTTTTCTGTGCGTAAAAACTTTGTCTTTAAAAGCACTTTTGCAGAATCGGTTTTGAAACAATGACTTTTATTTTAAGCAAAGAAACCAAACACGTAAGGACAGGGAATATTGCTTTCACATATGTGACAAGCACGTCCAAACAAAAAGACACATGTGCAGAAAAACATGAGTAAAATTTTCAAGAAAAGATAAGTCTTATTGAACCCACACCCACACACCACACCCACACCCGACCCGACCCGACCCGACCGACCGGACGGACGGCGGCGTGCGTGCTTCGTGCGGCAGCACCGCGCGACGGAAAGGGACCCTAGCCATAGTCTAAGTCTTCCCAATCGCACAAAAGGCTAAGTGCCCAAAGGGCCGCCCTTATAGCCCAATTCTATGGTATTTAAGTCTAAAATTGTTTAGATTTTCACCTATGTGGGACTAATGTTTTAACTATTCACAAGGAAAACATTTTGTGGGCAAGTCAAAGTCCATGGTTAAACACGTTTTTTCCAACAATCCCCCACATGAATAATAAAACATGTCGACAAAAATACGAGAAAAACAGAATACATCAAAATTAGGCTAAGGTGTCCTTAGATTGAACCTTAACTTAGTGAGAGGTTACCGAATCGCTTGTTGTTACTTGAACACAATGTCTTGAACCGACAACAAGAGTGCAATTCGTAAATAACAACCACGCTTTGATGTATCAAAGAAAAGCTGCCAAGCTCTTGCCGTTGTGCCCATTTTGGCCTTGGGCTAAATCCCGGACGTAATGAATGTCTCTAGAGAATTCGCTCAAATTCTCATAGGAAGCGGCCCCACTTCCAACATTCACATAGGTGAGTCCATAAAGAGTGTCCTGCCACACCCCGCTATAATCAAAGCCATGGTACTCATTAAGATCTCAACGGATCATCCTAAATCATGCAGTAGCACTATCACACAAACTTGCACCATAGGGAGGGACTAAGATAGTGCTTTCTCTCTCGTTATCACCAAAAATTAGTTGTCTCATTGAACCTTGATTCTGAGCTCCATTCACAAGGTTGAGTATCCTTCTTGGCAATTTTATTCTATGAGCTTAAGTCCCATCCCCTCGATGCGGAACTAACTTTCTCTCTAGGTAACCCTTTCACAAAGGGTCTCGCAATGTTCTCTTTAGACCCTACAAAGTCTATAGAGATGATACCCGTAGAGAGTAGTTGTCTCACTGTCTTGTGTCTTCTACGAATGTGTATCGACTTTCCGTTGTACACCTTATTCTCTCGCACATCCAATAGCAGCCTTTTACCGTCACAAAGGATTGCGATAGAAGACACAAGCTTGGGCCAGAGTGGAATTCCTCCCAGAAAACCTTGTATCCATTCAGCCTTCCTCTGCAGCCTTTATCCAAGGCTATAAACTCGGACTCCATACTGGATCGAGCTATACATGTCTCTGCTTGGAAGACTTCCATGACACGTACGCACCTCCAAGTGTGAAGACGTACCCACTTGTGCACTTGCACTTGTCTCCGCTCCCGATATCCAGTTGGCATCACAAGACCCTTCTATCACAAACAGGATACTTCCCAAAACTTAAGCAATAGTTTGAAGTTCCTCTCAGTGTACCGTAGAACTCTGTATAGGGCTTTCCAAGTGATTCTCCCCAGGTTGCAAGTGTACCCGCTCAATCCAAGCCACCGCGTAGGCAATATCAGGTCCGGTGGCAGCTTCATCAAATACATAATACGCTAATAACACGAATACTCGAGTTGACGAATTCCTTCACCCTTGTTCTTTTCAATTTACAATTGGGGTCATAAGGAGTAGATGCGGTTTTAGCATTTTCATGCTTAAATCTCTTGAGCACAGTTTCAAAGATAATGAGATTGACTAAGACTATAACCATCGCTTGTCTTTCCGACTTTCATCCCTAAGATTATATCAAATAGGCCTAAGTCTTTCATGTCAAAGTTTTCGTTCAAAGATGCTTTTAGTGGCATTAATGATTTCAAGGTTACCGCCTAATATGAGCATATCATCAACATACAGCATACAATAACATGAGAATTATCCACCGATTTAACATAAACACATTTATCGTATTCATTAATTCTGAAGCCATTAGTTATCATTACATGATCAAATTTTTCATGCCACCGTTTAGGTGCTTGTTTTAAACCATACAGAGATTTTTTCAATTTGCATACTTTATCTTCTAAACCTTTCACAACAAAACCTTCAGTTGTTCCATGTAAATTTCTTCATTCAATTCACCATGTAAAATGCGCTTTTAACATCCATCCGATGTATATGCAAATCATAAATAGAAGCAATAGCAATCAAGCATCCTAATAGAAGTGATTCTAGTGACCTATGAATATGTATCAAAGAAATCTACTCCTTCCTTTTGTCTCGTAGCCCTTGACTACTAACCTAGCTTTGTGTTTTTCTCGTAGTCCCATCTGGTCTAAGCTTTTTTTAAAGACCCATTTGCACCCTATGGCTTTACTACCAGGAGGTAAGTCTACCAGATCCCAAGTGTCGTTATCTTGAATGGAATCCCACTCATTAAGGGAAGCTTCTTCCCAGAAGGGAGCTTCCGGACAAGTCATTGCTTCCTTATAGGTTTGGGGTTCAGACTCTACCGCAAGAGTCACAAACTCGACCGAAACTTTTCTGCCCGACCCTCTTACTTCTTCTAGGTTCGGTCTCAACATCTAGAGTTGGGGTTTGACTAGTCGAAGGAACATCTGAGAGGTCATCGCGGACCCTTTTGCAAGGTCCGGACCTAAAAGGAAAAATGTGTTCAAAGAACACTGCATCTCTAGATTCCATAATGGTGTTATCACCAATGACCATGAACCTATACGCACTAGAGTGCTCGGGGTAACCTAAGAAAACACAAATCCATAGTTTTAGGTCCTATTTTGGTTTGCTTGGGGCGAGGTATGCCCACCTTGGCCAAACACCCCCACACTTTAAAGAATGCGTAGGAAGGTGGTCTACCTATCCATAATTCATATGGGGTTTTATCGATTTCTTAAATGGAATGCGGTTCAAGATATAACAAGCGAAAGAATTGCTTCCCCCACAAGTTCGAGGGTAGCCCCGAGCTAGCTAACATAGCGTTTACCATATCTATGAGTGTTCGGTTTTTCCTTTCGGCTACTCCATTCGACCGAGGTGAACGAGGTGCGTAGTCTCGTGAATGATGCCATTAAGTTTGCAAAATTCTCCTATGGGTATCACATACTCACCGCCTCGGTCCGACCTAAGAGTTTTAATTGTAACGCCTCTTTGGTTTTCTACTTCAAGTTTATATAATTTGAAAGCTTCTAAGGCTTCATCCTTGCTTCTAAGAAGGTAAACTTGACAAGATTCGGGAGTGATCATCGATAAAAGTGATGTACCATTTTTTACCACCTTTAGTTGGAGTTGATTTTAAATCTCCTAAATCCGAGTGAATTAGTTCTAGGGAGTTGTACTACGTTCAACCTTTTTGTTAAAGGGTTTTCTTGCAAATTTAGATTCAACGCAAATTTCACATTTATGACCTCTCAAAGTTTATTTTAGGAATGCAGCCTAGACTAGCAAGTTTTTCAATGGATTTGAAGTTAACATGTCCTAGTCTATCATGCCAAACATGTGAGGAGTCACAAACATAAGCGTAAGAAGATGCATTTTCATTCAAGGAAAGTACACTAAGCTTAATCATGTTCTCACCGACGTAACCCTTTCCTACGAAGTCACCACCCTTAGAGATTACAACTTTGTTAGACTCGGCTACAAATTTAAAACCTTTCCCTAGTAAGATGGTTTCGAGACAAGATTCTTGCATATGTCCTGGGACGTGATACACGTCATTCAATGCGAGAGTTTTTCCCCGAAGTAAGCTTCACTCAACCTTGCCTTTCCCCACAACTTTCGAGGTGGAGGAGTTACCCATATACATTTTCTCATCGTCTCCTACGGTACCATAGGAGGAGAAAGCATTTCTGAACTTGCAGACATGCCTGGTGGCTCCAGAATCTAGCCACCGTCTCTCACATTGGTCACATTTGAGACAAGGTTGACTTCAGACACCATGCCAGAAAAATATCCCGAATTATCTACTATGTTTGCCTTATTTTTCCGTTTAGGGTCGGTTTTGGTCTTCTTAGGTGCCTTACGCCTTTGGCCATATGGCCGGCTTTTCCACATGATTATAGCGGCGCCTTTGATGGTGTTTTTGGAGACACCACCCCTAGGCTTAAGATTGTTACCTTTGGAGTTTCGACGTTTGTTACGTCTCGTTACCATTTTTGCTTTGGATTCTCCATGCTTGTTCTTTGATGCCGCCTTATCGTCCAAAGACATGCGCCTTGTTGGACATGTCTTTGCTCAAGATCGTGCTCTTGTTCTTGTTGCACGTAAGTTCCTCTACCTGATCATTTTCCCTAGCTCCACCATGGTGATTTCGCGATTTTTGTGTCGCAGCCTCTTCCGGTACTCGTTCCATGAGGGTGGAAGCTTTTCAATCACCGCAGATACTTGTAGAGCTTCATCAAAGCGCAAGCCTTCAAAGAAGGATTTCGTTGATGAGTAGCTGGAGTTCGACGAATTGATCTACAACGGGCTTTTCATCGGTCATCTTGAAATCCAGAACTTGGCCATCAAGAACTTCTTGCTCCCAAAGAAATTTCAAAGAAGATACTTATCCTCAAGGGCTTCCCACAAATGGTAAGCATTAAAATTTTCTTTTGCATTATAAAAGTCGTACAAAGAGTCATCCAGACGCTTAAGAATGTGGTTTTTGCACATGTAATTCTTCCTAGTCCACCTCTCTAGATCATGTTCATAACCGCGGTCATGAAGCCTTCTCGAGGGTCTGTAAAGGGCAACTTCATCTAACCTTTGGTCTTTTAAGAAAAACAACATTTTGGACTGCCATCGTTTAAAATCCTTACCACTAAACTTTGGGGGTTTGTCTATAGTACTCTTTCCCATTTTGTTACAGTAATAATAAAGCAGAAGCGCTATTGCCTTTAGTTTGTTGGAAACAAGGTAACAATAATGAAAGAGATGTGAAGAATATACTTAGCTCAAACCCATGCTTCACTGATGTTGTTGGTGATGCTCAAACATAGGTAATCGGAACAGTGTAGAGGCACGCATAAATACGCCTGACCTAAAGGCAATATCGCCCGCTACTCCTCCGAGATGCTATAGCAGGTTGGCGAGTCACCTCCAGGATACAACTACCGCTAGTACCTCTCGATGTAGCATACAAGGAAGGTACCCTAAGAGCTTGGCAAAGACTAGAAAAGTTGTTACTCCAAGAGAGAAAACCGAAAGTTTTTATTTCTCAAAAAACCTTAAGAACTCGTTAAGAAAAACGAGAAGAGAGGAAGAGAAGAAGAAGAGAAGAGAAAGCTTCTCTTGGTGTGTGTTGTGAAGTGAGAAACTCTTCACTATTTATAGCAAAAATCGAGCAAGCAAGACAAGAGAAAAACGCCAAGGAAAACCCATGCGTATGACAAGTTTATGGTTATGTTTTTTGTTCTTCAAACAAACAAAACAAGACAAAGAAATCGACTTCAAACAAGTGTGTAGTTTTACTGTCGAAACGACTTTGTCTCGAAAAGCACTTTTGCGAGAATCGGTTTTGAAACAAACTTTTATTTAAAGCAGCAAACCAAACACGTAAGGACAGGGGAATATTGCTTCACACCCGACCCGACCCGACGTGCCACATGCGGCTTGCACCGCGCGTACGGGAAAGGGACCCTAGCCATAGTCTAAGTCTTCCCAATCGCACAAAAGGCTAAGTGCCCAAAGGGCCTGCCCTTATAGCCCAATTCTATGGTATTTAAGTCTAAAATTGTTTAGATTTTCACCTATGTGGGACTAATGTTTTAACTATTCACAAGGAAAAAACATCTTGTGGGCAAGTCAAAGTCCATGGTTAAACACGTTTTTTCCAACATATATCACATAAGCTGCATATATTCTCAAGTTTCTGTACAATATTTTGGTGTGTTTCCTGGGTCCTCTCTGAAGCATGAAAAAAAGGCCTAGCTAACATGTACAATATCTAGCTAATTCACAACTCATTTAACAGATATCGACTGCATTTCGTGTGAGACCTTCGTCTTCCAATGGAACAATGCTCGATGATGGTGGTGTGGCTCTTTCATGTTCTAGCGGAACAGTGGTGGTTGATGGTGGAGGTGGAGGTGGAGGTGGCGCTTGAGGAATTATGGACCGTGGTTGGCTTCCCCCATCAATGATCTTTTCGCAAGTCTCAATCAAACAATGCCTACAAGTTGGGCACGATGAGTGGGAGCTGAGCCATTTATCGATGCATTTAGTATGAAACCCGTGGTTACATTTGGGTAAAATTCTAATTTTCTCACCGGGGCTGAACTCTGAGATACAGATAACACATTCAGTGCCTAGGCTTGGTAGCTCCAACCCAATTGAGTAAGTAACTGTAGGAAATGTCTTGAGGGTTTTTTTCTTTATTCCGGTATGTGCCAACTTAGGTGTGCTGTCGCCCAAATCATGCGCAATTCGGTTAGAGCAGCTTAGTATTGCAAATCTAATGATGGAATTAAGCCCCAGTGCACATATTAGTCCACATAGAAGAACTGAAAGAACCATGAGTACATTTGCGTCGAAATCACTCCCGGGTGTACTGGTACCTAATTGTTCTTTACCACTCAGGGCTTGTGGTGAAGCTGGCGAACTTGCTGATAGGTGAGGAATGGTATGTAATAGCAACTTCCTTGTGTAAAATGCTGAGGAGAAAGAAGCAGAGGAAATTGAAGAAGACATTGTTAATTTGAGTTTGTTTGATTTTTTGTTTTTCTTTTGAGTTTTGTTGTTAGAATTGTCGGGAGTTGGCTGTGAAAGATTTATATAGGTCTCTACCGGCTCCAGTGCTGCTTTTTGAAGTTAAAATATTGCAGGTGATAAGATTTAATAATGTTTTGTCGATTATTTAAATCCTAAACAACAGTTGATATCAGATTTTTTGTTGTAGCTCTTGAAACCAATCTAATTAACAAAAGTTGTAATGATAAGGCTAAGAGATTTATACATTTTTAAGTAAAAGCTCTATGATCTGGAAGTTCCACTACGAATCAACCATATCTAAATGGTGCGTAGGGACTCATATGTCCTATGTCTATTTGGGAAGGGGGCATAGAAAGTGATTAATCAAGTGCAAAACTCGTGTTTATCGGATTAAACTCAAAGAGATTTCCACTGAACGTCTCAGAGTACACATTTTGTCTTATCAGATCCTCAAAACCGAATATGAGAATTTTTCATCAGTTATAATCCGACTTCGTAAGCTTAAATAGCTACAAAGGACCATGTAGGGTCTAGCCAGTTTTAATCCGACTGTGGGTACTTTATATCATGGTCTAGTTTAGTGGTTATCTTCTTATGACCAAGAAGAACAAATGTGGAAAACTAGACGTAGGAATAAAACTATTGTGACATGACACCTACAGATGGGATATTTCCACTTTGTAAGCTTAAATAGCCTGGCATTTTTAGGGGCGACCCCAAAAGAATTAGGGGCGACTTTTTTATTCCCAACCCATATACACCGTTAAGGGATGTCCAAACACGCGGACAATACGTTAATGCCCTTACACAATCGGAAGCTATTTTGTTCCCGATTATAACAACGCAATCGGAAGCTTAGTAACTATGTTATACTACCGATTATATCGATTTTGTGCCAAGTGCGTATCTTGCTTCTTTATTAATCGGTAGGAAAAATAACCTCACTAGACTACCGATTATAGTAGCTCCTAAATACCCAAAATTGGTGATTTCGCCAAGAAAGAAATTTGGGACAACTGTATAATCGGAAGCTTTATTAACTACTGATTATTCTAGTTCCCAAATTCGAAAAAATGACATTTCTAAGAAAACAAAATTTGGGGCAATTGTATAATCGGTAGGTTATTAGCTACCGATTAATATAGTTCCCAAATTCGAAAAAATGACATTTCGCAAAAACAAAATTTGGGGCAAGCGTATAATCGGAAGTAATAATACTTCATTTGACTTCCGATTATACATATGCCCCAACAAAATAAAGCCGTTGGAACTCTAAACTCTATATAAGGATTGTATCCTTTTTACTCTCTATGGAACACAAATACCTTTAAACTCGCTCCAACATCATCTTCAACATAATGGCCCAACCATTCATTAATCCTACGGAGTTCACGATCGAAGAAGATTTATCTTTATGTAGGCGCTATGTTCAATTCTATCCGAGACGAGGAGAAGAACGCAGGCAAGGAGGCATAATGAGTATGAGTTATTTGGGGAAAATTCACGAAAAATTCTCGCGACGACACCTAGGTAACCCAAACAACCGTCACTCCGCCGATCTTTTTCTGCCGAGTTGGTTCAATAAATGGACACGTCCAAGAATTCGTCCATTTAACTTATCTTGTGAATCAATATCGATTGAGGGGTGAAACCAATGATGAGGTTATAGAACGATCTCTCGGGAATGGCGGAGATGGAAAAGATCAAGCTTAGTTATGAAGCTCATTTTAGAATCCTTAGGGAGATGGAAAGATTTAATCCGTTTAGGACTCGTCCAACACGTCCGCGACGCTAATCGCAATACCTTGTAATAGAATTGCGGGAGTTCAATGTAAAATTATGATGATGTGTAGGTGATATTGTTATGAATTTCAAAATATTTATGAAAATCGGAAGTTTTAATTGTTGATGTAACTACCGATTATAATCCAACGGCTAGTTCGTTCAAAAGAAACTAGCCGTGCCTCAAAACAAAACACATCGGTTGATAATACATATTTATAAACCTCCGATTATACTACTCTAATGAAACTGGGAACTCTGTTGACAAAACATCATATAATCGGAAGTATATAACAATACATATTTACCGATTAAAAATAATCGGAGGCTTTGTTCAAACATTTACTACCGACTGAGTGTAATAATTGTACGCAATTTCAGTACAGTCTTGTAAAAGTACGCATCAACGGCCATATTTTCAAAAAAAAAAAGAGACGTTGGGACTCTCATCTATATAAGGAGGGTAAACTCTTTTATTTATGCACCAAACAACACATATATAGCATTGTGTATTCTACAAATAGATTTTCCATCGTCTACTCTTGTGAATTCATTCTATACTTACAAGCATGGCAACGTTTGACGCAGATGAAGATTTGGTCATTGTGAAAACATGGTATCGTGAAACAAGACGTGAAGATGTCATAGCAGGAAGGTTAACACCCGAAGTCTTTTGGGCGAGGGTATATAGCCAATTTGTGCGAGAGTATGGAAATCCAAAGCAAAGATCACTCCAACAAGTTCATGATCGTTTCCGACTTGTCCAAAAAGGGGTAAATGATTACATAACGATACAAAAGAGGATGTTTAACACTAGCCACTTAAGCTTGTCGATCCAACAATTTGTAAGTATAACGCTCGGGTGTTTAATCTTTCTTACTAAAACGAAGTTGACATTAATTTATGTTTGTTTATATAGGAGACACTCGCAAAAAGACAGTACTTAGTGGAAAAGGGTGAAGAATTCACTTATGATGGAAGTTATGAATTCACGAAGTCCGTGGTAACAGATAAATGTTTTTCGATGGTTACAATCGGAAGTTATTCTTTTATATTGTCTACCGATTCTCGGGAAGATTTTCACCTATTTTTTCAATTTGGTGACAATCGGAAGTTTATGCGGTATGTTGTCTACCGATTCTGGAAGATTTTCAGCTTTTTGTCGACTATGGTGACAATCGGAAGTTTATTCAATATGTTGTCTACCGATTAGGGGAAAATTTACGTTTATTTTTTGTCGAGTATGGTGACAATCGGATGTTTATATAATATGTAATCTACCGATTCTGGAAAAAAATTACGTTGTTTTATCACCTTTTAATCGGAAGATAAGTTCAAAAAGTTAATAACCGATTATAATATTGATTGAGTCTGTTTACAAAAGCTCGTATAATCGGTTGATATATTAAAAATATAACTACCGATTATAGCTTTAGACTTCACGGTATTTTCCACAAAATTCCAAAAAAAACATGTACAAATAGGGCTTTCCAAAATACATCTTTCAAACATAACAATCATTGATCTTCATCATCCGAGGAAACCAATTCCAGTAGGCCTTCCGGGAAATCCACCTTCATGACGCGATCCCAATCCAACATGTTGGTCTCATATTGTTTCAAATCAATCGTTACAATGATTCGGCTGGGAAGTAATCGTTCCAACCATCCAACGGAGGTAATGGGCAATCCTCTTTACTCTTAAACCGATAAAATGCATCTCATTCACAAATGCCATAACAATTCTTCTATCTTTAACCGATTCTTCGCAAACCGTCCTTGTAGGTGTAAACGTATAAGAATGTCCATACCTAGGAGGAACAAAGAAATGTACCACGCAATTCAAAGCGTCCGCTAAGAGATATCCACATTTAGGCATTGTCATCCAATACTTGGATCCAATTGTCTTCAATCCCTTTCGGCACTTTACACGCGCAACAAAGTCTTTGAACTCTAGCTCTTTGTCGTGCCTATCTCCTTCCTTCATCATCTCCATATAGAAATCCTTGTCCTTTATTAGTTGTACCGCCATCTTAGTTCTTAAATTTTTCCATTGGGTGACATCTTCGTTCACCGCCTCTCCAAAGTAACCAATTTGTTCCGAGGCGTGAAACCCGGCAATTGCCATCCCCATCAACCTCGTCGGTGGACAAAACAAATGGAACAATGAGTGGAGGGAGTTGTTTCATATACTCTTCTATAATCGTATACCTTGATCGTGTTGGTCTTCCATGAAAATCCCTAGGACAACGAAGAGTACCATACTTCTCTCTTATAGTCACCATTTCCGTTGAATGTGTTTGTGGCGAGTCGCTCATTTGATCAATAACTACGGAGCTAGTTTGGGTCTCCACTAACACAACTTGTTCCACAAAGATCGACTTGACTTACTTGAAAAGGCTTTAGAGACCCTTAGACTTCCATTTTGATCTTTTCTTGGACGACCTCTTTTCTTGGGTTGCGGCTCATCTTCAAATTCGGCTTCCGAACGCTCATGCCGACACAATATTCTTTTATTAGACAAATGATCCTTTAATTCTTTTCTTTCAATGGTCCTCGACACTTCGGTGTTTGGCCTACCACCCCTTTTGCTTAATAGGTTCATCAACCTTTTAAACGAGGGTGAAGAGCTTGTTCCAAATCATGCATCAATATTTGCTTCTTGGCGCCATTTGTTGTAGCATAACGCTTCGGCTATTCTTGCACACAATTCGACTCCATGAACGACGGACCATTGACTACGGTGTGTGCTTGGAGTGAAATTTAATTGCTTCCAAAATGGATGAATATCATTGATGTCAATCACATCGACGTACCTACCCATTTTATGACGACATGTGAGACCAATACCTAACATATCCTTGCAAACACAAACCGTATTATCGTCATCGTTAGCTTTATACAACTTCAATTGTTCTATCATGTGATTTATTGCCCAACGTGAAACTTTATGAACAATGCCCCTTAGAAGCAATCTTTCCCCCTTCGTGTTCCGTAGTAGGGAATTTATGTACACTAAATTGCATAGAAGCCTTAATCTTTATGAGATCACGATTGGTGAATTCATGGATTGCTTCTTGGATCGACACAACTCCATTTTGACTACCTAGAAGTATTTTCTTTAATCGGCCATGAGACCCCTCCGCAATGCTTGTCATGCCTCGTTCTTGAAGTTATGATATTCATATGTCCATGCATACACAAACCTCTCCTTAATCGGTAACCATTGTATTTTACAATACTCAACGGGTTTGGGTAGTCCTTGTAATATTCTTCCTCAAATTTCTTCAAGTTCCTTTCGTAAATTTCCTCGGTCATTGACCAAACGATCTTGTCCCATGCTTTCATGAACGATCTCCAAATTATCCCATCCTCCTTCCATTTTTCATCAAATAACCTCTTCTCTTCCTCTCGTTCTTCCTCGGTTAATTTACTAATGCGCTCATCCTCTTCCTTCGACCTCTTGGTACCCTTCCTTGGTTTTTTAGCTTGGAAATGGCGATGGCAATTGTGTCGAGGTTGCATTGAATGTGCCACGACACCGCAAGTTTCGGGCCAGAAACACTACCGCTATTGCATGCATTAAGGCTTGATCGTTATCCGTTACAATAACCCTTGGAAAATCATCCCCATTGTAAATGGACCTCGGCGTCTCCAAGATCCAAATGAAACTCACGTTGTTCTCATGATCCATTAAACCCCATGCAATCGTAAACGTGTTTTTGTCCGGCGTGTGACAAGCAATGTTCAACAACGGCATGTTATATTTGTTTGTCTTGTAAGTGGCATCTATCAACACAATTTGATGAAAACACCGAGCCAATTTTATCATTTCGGGATGTGCCAAGAAAATACGTACCACTTTACCATCCTTTTCTTCCGTTCTCAACGTGTAGTCGTAAACTCAGCTAACCACTGCGATTGTTGCATGACCGTTCTACCATCCCATTCCGTCCTTTTGATCGTAGCTAGGGCCGACTTAATTGTAGATAAAGAAGACAAGTTGTCGGGGTCGTCCGCCTTATTTTACTTAAGATCGCACTCGCGCCTTTGGATACGCATAGACCTCACCGTCTCCATTTCTTGTGGTTTTAACTTCGCAACCATTACATGTCCAATAAGAGTCTCCGGATCATCGTGGTTGTGACAACCATTAACAACTTTAGACATTTTCCAATCTTTACTTTCCTTACCATCGGGCTTATAGAAGACAATCTTAAATGGGCATCCAATCTTCTTCGTATGAGTTCGGTACTTCTTCCTCTCCGTCTTCCTTACATACTTATTATTCTTTCCCTCGTGACTCTTCTTCTCCCCACCTCGCTCACATACCATTTCAAACCGAATATTCTTAACGCAACGGTTACGAACTACCACGCACATCTTCTCTTTTGCCTTGTTCATAAGCCATTCCTTGGCCTCCTTCTTACTTCCAAATATCTAAATGGGCATATTACAAAACAAAAATAATAAGCATAACCATCTAACATACGATTGGAAAAAGAAAAGATAATTCATGACCATACCAAATCGTTTGCATAGTGTAGGGAAGTATCAGGCCTCAAATAATAATCGTCATCAACCGCTACAACAGCCTACGCACAACAACAACAAGTTATGCATTAGCAATCGGAAGGAAGTTTAGATAATAAGTAAACGATTGTAACACAATCGGTGATTTAATACTATAAAAACGTAACCGATTATAATAAATCGGTAGTCATGTACGCATATAGTCTACCGATTAACGACATACGAAATGAACAATTCTTCCGTAAAAACCTTCAATAATCGGAGGGACTATAAATTCATGAACCAACCGATTATTATATACCAATAATCGGACGTTTATTCATGTATACAACTTCCGATTATGAGAAATTGAAGCTTTCAATTTGGGGATTTTTTTATATTCGGCATATTAATACATCAAAATATATCCGATTATTGATAATCGGTAGATATGTTACTAAATTAACTACCGAATATATGTCGTTCATGTCATTCAATGCATGCAGAAATCGAATTTTCACGTTCGAAAACACACACAAACGCACGTAACATGGATAACATGGGTATTAGAGTTTGTTAACAACATACCCGTATGTTTGATGAATCGTTAGCTTCGATCTCGGGTGATTCTCCATTTTCTTCCATGAAAGCGTCGTCTAGGGTTTCATCTCCATCAAAGTTTGGATCATTCAATATATACCCCAAATCGTCATCTCTAAACGGTAGTGAACCTTGAAATTCAACAACTTCACGTCCTCCTTCTTCGTACCCATCCATGTTTATGGAAGTTGGCAAAAATGGGAAGTTGGCAACATATACCCACTTCTTCTTCTTTTTTTCTTCTTCTTCTCTCACTCAATCTAGAATTACCTCACGATGAGTCAAATTTTCCAAACACTAATATATAGACCCCACCTACCGATTACGAGTTTGCTTCCCGATTATTGAGTGAAACTACCGATTATTGTTTTGGCTACCGAATATTATAGTTTTTGTCAAAGGTTGAATCACGACCACTTATAATCGGTAGTGTATAAGTTTTATTATCTACCGATTATGTCAGATTGCAAATTAAAGCAAATAAGGATTTTAGAAAAAACTCATTTAGGGGCAACCTATAATCGGTAGGTTGTGGAACCTATTTGGCCTACGATTATGGCTACATCCAAATCACGAACCACATGGTTATGCCTGGCCCTGTACACTCAAAACCTATGGAATTTGGCAAGGGTTCGATGTGGGGCTCCTTATAATCGGTAGGTTGTGAAGTTGTTAACCCTACCGATTATGGTATATTTCAAATTCCCTTACATGATGGATTTTAGAAAAAACTCATTTTGGGGCAACCCATAATCGGATGGTTTGGTAATATATTTAACTCCCGACTAACGCTGCATCCAAAACACGAACCAAGTGGTTATGGATGGATGAGTGCACTCAAAACCTATGAAATATGGCAAAGGTTGGATCCGGGGCTCGTTATAATCTCATGGGTTATATAATAATATACCCTACCGATTATGGTAGATTTCAAAATTCATTACGTGAAGGATTTTAGAAAAAACTAAATTTGGGGCAACTTATAATCGGTAGTTTTATGTAACCTATTAGACTTCCGATTATGGCTACATCCACAAACTCAAGCCAAGTGGTTATGGTTGGCTCGCACCCCTCAAAACCTATGGAATTTGGCCAAGGTCAATACGGAGCTCACTTATAATCGGTAGTCTTATAAGTTGGATAAGCTACCGATTATAAAGGGATTATTAGCCAGTAGTCAACACAACAATCGGTAGGTATAGTTTCATTTAACCTACCGATTGAATGTTTACCTACCGATTATGGTGTTGGCTACCGATTATATAAGGGCATATTGGCCATTTCGAAAATCGAAGATAAGGGGTAGCTTAGATTTACGTTTGGGTGACCTTTTTTTGTCTTTTAGTGTCGCCCCTAATTCTTTCTGTCGCCCTAAAAGTGCAAGGTT
>JAJJWW010002685.1:0-237727 GCA_023531295.1 Papaver armeniacum | reverse complement strand
ATAGAATCAACACAAGTCCTTAATGGATTTCAAACTTCACCAAGTCAATCCCTTGTGAGGCTGCAGAGTGAATGAAAAACCTCAAATCCAAATCGTGATTGATGACATTTGAAATCCCTTCTACAATGTAACCAAAAAGTATGAGGTCTTCTGAACATAAGGCCACTTTTGTTTCACCACACTTAACATCTCCTTGACAAAGTAGTTGATCCTGAACAGATGCGAGATGGTCGATTGCAAAATTTGAACTCTGCAACAACCATCTTTGGCCTGCAACAACCATAACACACAGTGGTGTTCAAAAATTTGGACCAACAATCACAGTTGATCCAATAAATATGTGTAAAAAATCATAGTTTTTTTAGTCAACAACCATAACATATAGTGGTGTTCAAAAATTTGGATCAACAATCACAGTTGATCCAATAAATCTGTGTAAGCAATCATAGTTTTTTGAGCCAACAATCACAGTTGATCCAATAAATCTGTGTAAAATATCATAGTTGATCCAATAAGAGGTAGTTAAAGCATGAATTTCAATGCAAACCAAAAAGAAAGCAGTCTAAATTACCCAAAGCTACATATAGTATTACGTCGCACCTCCTCTCGGGGCTACGCCCTCGGTGAAAGTTAAATTCAATGTAGAATGTGAGAAACCTAAAATAAAAGCTACATTATCAAAAAAGCGAATAATAAATGCCTACATAATGATTACCAATCTACCGTATAACAAAGAAATAAAAATACAAAATAAAAACATATTGTGTTCGAAATTTGGATCAACAACAACATTTGACACAAATAATCTAAAAATCATCCCAATTTTTGTATCAACAATCAAAGTTGATCCAAAAGAATGTCTACATATCATCACAAACAAAAACATAATTGATATTAGTAGTTCAGGTCAAATTCAACATTCACCATTATCATGTGTTCTATATTCATCAAAAGAAAAAAACACAAAACCTCGTTTTTGATTGATGAGCAGATCTAAAAATCGTAAAAAAAATAATTCAAAAATTTGAAACGTACCTGTTTAATTAATGAATCATGATCTCGAGATCAAATTATATCAAGATCAACCAATTAATGTAACAGAATAATCACGAAATCAAGCTTCCCACAAAAATAACGATTTCTGCAACAACAAAAATAAAAAAACAAAAAAACAAAAAACTGAAATCAAATGTTGAACATAAAATAGATGAACCGAACATGCAATAATCAAAAAAAACTCTATGAATCTTCAAATGATCATCAACATTACCAATTTGTTTCAGATTAACAGATCTAGCCGATTCTCGTTGATTAATAAGAATTGAAAACGCCGCTAACATCGACGATTCTCATTAATTAAGACGATGAAGGAGAAAGAGTTGAAGAAGATTTCACGATCATAAACCGTAGATTATTTGTAAAAAATTTCAATTTTTTTTCACGATCTCGGCTCTCTGCAGTGAAATCTATCTCTCTCTCTTTCAGTTTTATTTCGTTTAATAACTGAAATTTAATTTAGATACTAGAATATATACTAGGGGTATATTTGGAAGTTCCTAAATTGTTGATGGGCCCCTGATGGGTTTACAGATAAAGAGGAACATAATTATTATGTGATAAGGATAATGTATAACCCATCAAAAGTAGGGACAATAATTCAATTACCACTTTCAAGTAATTGAAACATAACATGACTTTCGTCACTAGGTAAAGATGAACTTGGCCAAAGCGAAAGCTTACCAACACATATTTCGAGAAATAGATAAGCGAGATAAACTCGGATCGAAATAGCAAATGTGTATAATCAAAATCTATATAGCAAAACGACTTTTGTCTCAAGATAGGATATAGAGTAAATAGACTTTTGAGTGATAGATAAGTTCAAGTCTCCACATACCTTTTAGTCGATGAAGTTCCACCAGTTCCTTGAGTAGTTCTTCGTCTTGTATGATGATCGTCATGGAGTTCTTGAGCTCAATTACACTTTCTATCCTAGTCCGAGACTTAGCTATAGTAGACTAGAAATCAAGACTTATAGTTTTGATCACTAACATTGACAAACATGCTTGAGATAGCAATGCATGCGAGTTCGACAAAGTGCTCTAACAAGTCCTATACCACCTTGATTGTTTAGTTTAACAAAATATTCAAAGTTTATTTTCGGATATCCATTGTCCTGAGGTATCCATCTCAAAGTCTGCAGTAAAGCAAACGTGTGATCTTGTATAGATTAATCTTGCGGTTTAAAATGTATTAATCCGATGGCTGATATGTGACCCACCATCTTTCCCGCTCCTCCTTTGAACCACTCGCAAGTTCGCTGCCACAAAGAGCATCATTCACCATAAAACCACCGCCACTACCAAACCTAAAATCGGGTAATCGGGCTCAATCGAACTTATTCAAACCTAGAATACCAACATAGTAAAAAAAGTAAAGAAAGTGAAAACTCAATCATGATCTTCTTTGAGGTCTTTGAAGATGAGAAGATTATATAAACCCGATCCGATACCCCGCAACTCAAGCCATTTATCTATGAAACCACGACTATAACCCTCTTCTTGAAATGACTTCTCACATCAAGTATTCAAGTTTAAATCCTATTACGATTTGAACCCAATTTCTTAATCGTTGCATAATTCACAAACACAAATTGATATCATATTTACTCGATGTTTTTGTATTTTTTGCTTGTTTGATTTGTTGCTGGTCGTATTAAAGTGGAGGAGTTGAAAGTGTTATTTACGTTGGTGACTCGAGCTGTTGAAGTAATCGAAAGAGGTGGAATTACAGTGAGTTGGTGACTGGGCGATTGGGAATTTTGTCAAGCACTTCACGATCGTCTTTCAGTGATGGAAATATGTCTTTCAATTGCTTTTCTCCCCTTATTTAGTTCCTTCCACCAATTTATAAGCCTCAAAACCCGAATTAGGTATGTACCCAACCTTTTAAACTATGCAAGACTCTAAACATTCAACAATCTAAACCATTAATCATTAGAAAACCAATGGCATAGGTCTTGTTCTTTCTTTGTTTTATCACAAATTTAAATCAACAAAAAATTACTATAAGATCGATCCTTCAATTCCTTGTTATTCTTAATCGCATTGAAAACCCATTGAACACATCAGGTTTTCCACTAATTTTTAGGTGCAAAAATTCACTGATTTTTTCCTTTTTCTTTAGCATTCTTTCGTTGAATACTTGGATAAGGTTAAGCACTATGGTGCACGTTATCCCTTCCTTATCCCCTATATGTAGGGAAAATTCTAAAAAACCAAGTTCTATGGTCTCCCATATCCCCTGTAAATTGTTCTTTACGGATACTTAGTTTCGTTTTTCAATTAAACGGATACTCAAATGTCCGTGACTTTTTACGGAAACTAAGTATCTATTTCTCGGTTTTCCAAGTTTTACCCTAAAACTTTCCCCTTTCACACTTTTTTTTTACTAAAACTCTTTTTTACCGATTATATCTCATTTTACCTATTATATCTACTTTTTTTTTACTCTAAATTATTTGTTTTACCTATACAAATACTCCAACTAAAAAAAAAAAAATTGGGGAAAAAAAAACGGATGTTGAGTATCCGTTTGGCACTATTTACATGGAAACTGACTTTCCGTACAATGTAGGGAAGGGATAAAAACACACCATAGTGAGGTTGCCTTATGACCAATATCCCTTCACCACATTTAAGGGATAGGGAAGGGATAACCCTCCCATAGTGCTTGGCCTAACAATGTGATGAAAGTTAATTGATGTACTCAATTTTTTTAACCATGATCATTCAAGGTAAGAGTGGTGAATTTTAATGTATTTGACGTACAAGGTTGAAGAAGTAGAAGAATATATGTTACGCTTCTCACTTGGTTTCTAGATAAAACTAGAGAAGTATAGGCTCAACAAAAGAAAGATGATTCAGAGAGAAGTAATTAGAAAAAAAAGAGGAACATTTCTCATGCATTTTTTTTTTGAAGCATAGAATTTATTAACCTACTAAGAGACTATTACACGAGGGTATATAATACCCTAAGATTCAACAATTACAATAAGATTGAAAAATGAATCTCCAAAGTAACATGATATTGTTGTTGAATAGCAATTGATCGGGATCGCATCGGGGCGAATGTTGGTGTCAAAGGCCAAAAGGTCTTCGGTCAATGCTTTCCACAAGAAAAGTCGTATTTTTGATGGACACGACAATGTCCATAATAACTCCGGGTGGTGGTAAATACATTCGATGTAGTTGAATGAAGTTGCTATTCATGCCTTTGTATCTTGTTGCTGCGGTGAGCTGCCCTAATGAAGTTTCTCCTTTCATTTCTACTTGCGATTCTTTTGAGCTGAGTCTTTAGCTGATTGAAAGGATGCTGCTGAAGTAGATATTGCATAAGTCTCCTAAATACTATTACCTATAATACTTATAACAGTCTAGAACAACCTCGAGAGCTCTATTAGACTATTACAGATCTATTACAACACTTGAAGAAAAAACTATTATCAACGATTGCAATCAAAATTACACTACGATTGCAATCTATTCTAACTACAAGTAATATAAGATGTGCTTTATGGATAGCACTTACACAAACCGAATAAGAAAATAATACCTAGCAATATAAAAACGTGTTTTTATAGGACAACACTTACAAAAGTACGATAAAAATCTAAATTATAGCTACGATAAAAATGAAAAGCTTAAGAGTAATATGCCCTAGCGGCTGAAACAACGATTGTGGAAACTGCTGATAATATATGTTTGGGATACCGGGGTGCCATACCTGGGCCGAAAGCAAGACCAAAGACAGTTGTAAATGAGTGAGGATAGATACTTAGCATGATGATGGATAAGGAACGAAGGAAGCACCACCCGATAATATGGAAAATAATAACTACTTCCCCTTGATAAAACAAAAACCTTATGGAAAAAGACTTTAGAATAAATCCCTTTCTTAAAAGGGTACATTAATTAGATACCCCTAGTTTTGACACCCGACAAATATACCCTTATACAACAATAAATATACCCCTATCATTTAAAACCTTATCCATTAATAAATAGATTACCTTAATACCCTCACTTATAATTATTTTTATTTACAAACCTTATCCTTATCCATCAACAAACTTATTCTTATTTCACAGCCACTACCACCATCACCAGCACCGCCAACACCACCAGCACCGCCACCAATCCACCACCACCACTTACTAACTACAACCACCGCTAATATTTCACCACCACCACCATTATCATTGCTGCCGCTTCGCCGCCACTCGCAAACTTCGCCACCGCCACCACCACCGCCACAAAATTTGGGCGTCAACAACCGGTTGATCCAAAAATAAAAGTTCAAAAACACTTTACTAATACATATTCCAGTTCTTTTTATTGTGTCAACAATCAAAGTTGATCCATGAATGGGTCAACAACAAAAGTTGATCCCTTTAAGTGGGATCAATAATGGAAGTTGATCCACAAAAAATGAGATCAACATATTTATATAAGTATGTTTCCTGTAAAAACCAATAAATCTGAACCTGCAAACTGACATATCCTTAAGAAACAAAAAATAACATTCATAAAAACAAATCAGAATGTATGTCGTTACAAAGCATAACAACTCCAAGCCAAAAAGCATAAAAAAAAGAAACATCCAACAAGTATGAAACCTAAAAAAGATGCAAAAAAGTCAGAGTGAATCAACTTCAACACGTCAAGCCCTTTTCTCTCGCTAGAGCAAGAATCAAAAAATCTCAAATCCAAATAGTTATCTGATAATTACAAAATATAACCTTTGGAACAACCACCTATGGCCTGCTGAAAAGGCGAGGGTACCCAAATATACCTCAAGCTAAAACTTTTCCTACCTATAAGTCCTTTCTCCGAAAGTGATTGTCTATGGACTGAGTCGAGACAATGCAACTACTGGTTCACACTTCGTGTGATCGTCTATGGATACGAGATCGAGACAATACAACAACGAAGTATGTTTACTTGATACAAAGGTTCGGACTTAACCAAACACAATAGGATTGCTTATCAAGTAAATAGGAATTAACGTTTGTGTGATTTACTTTAATTATAATAAAACAATTATAATGCGAAAAATAAAAGTAAATGACACAAAGAAGATTTTGTTAACGAGGAAACCGCAAATGCGAAAAACCCCAGGACCTTGTCCGAATTGAATACTCTCAGATTAAGCCGCTACACAAAATTACACCTAACTTCGTATAGCTGAGACCAAGTAACTAACCCTATAGTTCACTTAGTTCCGTCTCGTATTCCCACGCCTCCAACTTGTGAATAAGTCAGTACTTGGAAGAATTCCTTTGGTTCATATTCCAAACAAAGAAAGGAACGACAAATCTGCTTTGGTATCAACTCTATTCAACCAAGTGATATGAGTCGTACAAAGGCTCTTCTGTTTATCTTAACATAAACTCCTTCGTCGGGTCCTTAGATCTATCTTATGTTTAATCACCCAAAGGTAATCGTTTAAGATTAAGCCAATCAATACCTTTAATCACAAGGAAACGTATTGATGCCGATCTACTCAATTAATCAATCCAATCTACCACAAGGATAAACCGATTATTAATTGGATCCTCTTTTACCGAAACAAGTATTATGCACACCAAAGATTATAAAACCCAATTCAGATCTTCAATATCTTATTTGTCTTCAAATCTTCTTAAATCTTCAATAAAAACCTGCACACAATCACTTGAATCTCTTGTGATCAATCACGCACAGAACGGAGTCTGTTAACAATGGATTATCACAAGATCGTCTTTAGAACTAACAAAAGTCTGAATATCCCTGTCGAAACTCTGAACTAGTTTGAGTGAATCTTATATCAAAAGAGAAGATTCCCAAGAATAAACAAACTAGGTGCAATCAGATTTCAACCACCGTTAGTCAATCAAATCAATCGAAAACAAAGATAAACCGCAATTATCTAGTTTCCCACCAACGGTCGTCTTTGAGCTTCTCAATCCCAAAGAAGACTTTAAACTGAAATAGCCGTAATAGATTTCGCCTAATTAGGTTACTCTCCTCCGAATAAAGCGGCTACACGAACAACAACAAAAGAGTAAATCATTTGTTACGAAGGATTAATTTGCTAGAAAGGCAAACTTCGTGTATTTATAGACAAGGAAGTTTGGACACCAAGGAATTTCCAAAACCGAAAATATTCTCAAGATATTCATAAAAGCACGGATTCGGTTTTCATAATTCCTGGAAATGCTCTGTCAAAAATAATGATTGAAATCTCTCGGAAAATCTAATTAGTAAATGCACATTACGAATTCTCAGAATTTCCTACGAAATGAAATTAATAACCTTAATTAAAAGATTCTTAACTTACTTATGTTTCGATCCCGGGATTCTCTTCCCTTAGCCGTTAAGGAATATCTTTGAACAATTATAGAAATAAACATTCACAACACGTGTTCAAAGTTTGTCGACATCTTAACTTTGTAAGTTCTCTTTCACACTTACAACCTTGAAACCGATTTGCCACACTTCCAAACAAGTTTATATTTGGTTCATCTGACTTTCAAGAACTATGTGATTGATCAAACCAACATTCAATCACAATCATGGGTTTACGGTTCTACTAAAACAAGTTTCGGTTCTACCTCCATGTGAGTACTGTGCATAGTCACACTAGCTTCCCAAAAGTTCGGTTGACTAGGTACTAGGATCGGTTCCCACATATATATGGTATCTAACTTATATGTGTTGCACATGTCCATAGGATCGGTTCCCCTTTCTTCTATAAACCTTGTTGCACCCCATACAAGGATCTGTTCCCTTTGATGTACTGCACCCCTTACTAGGATCGGTTCCCTTTCCCTTACTAGGATCGGTTCCATTTCCCTTACAAGGATCGGTTCCCTTTCCCTTACAAGGTCAGACATACAAAATCCGATCATACCACAAGTGAACAGTTATACCAATACATAAGTCAGGCCTTTGTGAACAGTTCTACCAAGAACACAACAAGTTGTGAGCGGTTATACTCTATCACACATATTGGTTGTTCATAAGATATGCAATGAATAACAAAACCAATAATACCTGGCAATTTCCTTTTCGGTTCACAAATAAGTTTATGAACTTACTTCCTTAGAACACATGTAAACATTGTTCCCTAGGATGAAATCCTCACCTCATACCCATACATAATCACAATAGCATTCAAATGATTATGGCGATGTATTATCTACAAAGTTTAATGGTTAAGCAATAAACCTCGTATTGTATTCCTTAATACTATGTCTATCTAGAGTTCAAATATGCTTCAGCTTATGTTTTCAATATGCACGACTTGAAAGATACGTTAGGGAATGAAACAGTTCAAGTCAAATATCACTAACCTCAAGTGGAAGGATGATTGTTGTCGTTGTAGCTCCTTGCTTCTTCACATTTTCAAGTCTTTGCAATACTTGTAATGTCTCATATCCTAATACTTTCAAGCTAATCTATACGAAGTTTAACTATAGTACATAATCAAGCGACTCTTAACATGAGTTTTGATTCACTAAAATATGACAACCAAACTTGACATACAAACGCTTGGTGGGTTCAACCGAGCCATGCTCTAACACCTGCAACAACCAAATTCTGATACAAAATAACATATATAAATGAGTGAATTTGGCGTGAGTCGAACACGCATCATCTGACGTGGAATCAATCATGCTACCATTGCACCACAAATTCAACATTTTGAAGAATTTACATCTATAAAAATCAAAGCATTTAAACTACAAGCATAATTATACTAATCCAAGGAAATGTTGTCAACAACAATAAAAATGGAGTAAACAACAATAGTTGATCCCATTTATTGGATCAACAACAATAGTTGATCCCATAAAAATGGTATCAACAGTAGGAGTTGATCCCATAAATTATTAATATCATGCATTGTTGGTGATTTCAGTACCTGATACATACATAATTCCCAATGTAGTAGTTCCCAAATCTTCTCCTGAAGCCAAAATAGTTGCAAAATAAGTCAATCTCCATTGTTGATTCCACCATCCCAACAAAAGCCACCACCGGCACCTTCACAACCACCACTACCATCATCTCCACTATAACATCATCCATCACCACATAAAACAATAGAAGTCAGTAGTTGATCCATTAAAAAATGTTGTCAATAACAGGAGTTGATCCAACGATAGTTGATCCGCCGAAAAAGACATCAACAACATGAGTTGATACACAACCAATGCTATCATCACCACCCTCACTACTACAACAAAATCCACCACCATCACCCCACCACCACCAATCAGAATCATACCTGCAGAATGGAACTTAAGGTGTTAGCTCACTTGTATGCTTGCATCTTACAACAACATTAATACTATTCCACCAACATCACCTCCAACTCCTTTGACATTGCCAATTCAAATTGCACCACCAACACTGCCTCCATCTCCAATTGTATAAGATTCGGGTTTTCAGTATACATTAGTACTTTCTTCCACCACTCACAAACTCCAAACCCAGCTGCAATATTCACCAACCAATAGCATTAGTACCTCTAATTCCAGCAATTGCATTTACAACAGCAACAATGGAAATCAAAGTTCAAAAATCTTTAGGTAACTCTTGATTTTATGAACTTAGACCCACATTTGTAAACCGAATCTAAAAAAGGGAAATTCGCACATATAGAAAACAAATCGAAATGTTATGAATCAAATCGAGTTAAAAGCATAATTCAAGCTGTGAACCAAATCACAAACAAAAAACAAACTTAAAATACGAAATATATCTCTCATTCTCTGGCAAAAAAACATAAAAGCAGAAATTAAATGAATAGATTGGTTTTTAAGCTTCAATTATTCAAAGATTTCAAAATCTTCTAATCGAAATTACCAAAAATCGTAAACCTAAAATGAAACCTCTCGATCTCCTCAACCATCAACTTGAACAGGGAAGAAGAAGATGATGTTGATGATGATTTTCTCTCGATCCCAGTTGAATCTTCAACTGATTTCCGACAAAATTTTCATTCTCTCGATTTCTCCGAGCGGAAACGGTATTGATGGTGGTGGTGGTGATAGGTGAAATGGAAGAGAGGAGAGAGCATAAATTTTCAGGTCTAACATTAAAAATCTTCGCGACAAATTTTTCTATTAGATGAATAAGGGGTATTTACGAAATTACGAGAAAATTTAGTTTCCTTCTGAAAGATGGAGGGTATATATATTGTGGTTGAGGGTAGTTGCGAAGATCGTCAAAAGTAAGGCTATTTTTATAATTCCCACTTCAAAAAAACACGTTGGGTAGATGACAAACAGGTTGAATTAACTTGATCAGATAAGCCCGAAAAGATAAGAGGAATCCTTTTAAAGAGGGGCGACAAGAAAAAAGGTTGACTCTACAACAAAATAATGCTTTTACACATATAAAAACATTAACGCGTGGCTATTAAACTTGAAACAAAGAGAAATTTTGAGCGAGTTTTTCGAGGCAAAACTTCGAAACCAAGAAAAATATTTTTTTTTTAAAAAAAAAACACCGGTTTAAGGCCGATTCAACGAACACTAACACAACCGACTTGAAACACAACATCTTTCCCGGAGATTGAAAAACCATCATCTTCTCCGGTGATTAAAAGGACTGGAAACTAATTAAATCATCACTGATGGTTATTTTCAATGATGTTGTAGAAAGTGGTAGTAAGGTTGTCGTTCACTCGGACTTGATGGGTTTGATTTTAAGAATTACTAAAGAAAATACTAAAAAAATATATACAAATATTGTCACAGGATGAAGAGATGTCTTTGGGACTCGGGATTCAACCAAACTCATAACAAGAAGGTTCAAATATTAATTCTTTTAACAATTATCGCGCAACAAATAAAAACATTGACTCTTATTTTTGCCAAGAGAGATTCTCAAAAGATTGGTTGTAAATCCTAAGCATGATGTATCAAAACATTTAAGCTAAGCATACATCATCAAATTAAATGACAACCAATTAATTCAAATCATATTTCAATTAAAATTAATGCAAAAGTCTTAAAAAAGAATTAAATAATTTTACCCATGTATGAAATTCGTCTTCCTCCGTCGTCCCAGTGATGGGGTTTAGCTCATCATGTTGGAAACACGCTCAAATGGTGATTTTATTGCTCAAAAATGGTTTACAAATGATGAACAAAGGAGAATAAGATGAAAATCGGGTTTGCAATGATTATAGATGTTGCAAACATCATTACAAAGAATGATAAAGATGAAATCTGTCTTTGTTCTTTTAAGTCTGCCCTATAAACTATGACCCACGCCCGTGAGTCTTTGTTATCATTGAAGAACGACTGTCCTTGAGAGTCTGTTCTTCACGTTCTTGAGGTTCTTCAGCAGCAGCAATGCATTCTCTGCAAATCGATTTTCTAAGCTCTGTGGTCGCTCAAACTATCCCCAAACTCTCCATCCCCCTTCCTTGAGTCCCAGTGATCCTTTTTATACTCGAAAGCGACAAAATATCACATTAAAATTGCGTATAATCCTCCCATCACTCGGTGTTTAAAGAAAATATTTTCTTTCCCTGTTTTACTTCTACACGGCTTCTGATGATGTAAATACGTCTTTGAGGCTTCCTTAATTAACTCCTACACGTTTTTGAAGTGACCCAACACGAGCAAAACTCGTTGAATCACGCCAACTAACCCGTGTTTTTTTCTTTCCCGGCGTGTGCTCTCTGTTTTGCTTCGTGCGACAATTCCAAATGCCAAATTTAGCCAACCAATCGACCCACACCAACCCCGTTAGGCATAGAGGAAGATACCCAATCAGTTTCAGCCATTGAATCTCCTATAACGCCTTCAAATTCGCAACCCTAATCTGCCAGTAAGCTTGCATGAATTCCCGCCAAAACTGAATTTTGAAATGGAGAAGATGAAGTCCCCCTATCCCAATCAGGGTGCGAATAGCAGGTGCCTCCTTGGGGTGCCCCTTAGCAAATGGGTTACCCCTTATCCAAACACGAGTCCGAATATCAAATGTCCTCCGGGGTGTTCCGCGCAACTTTTCGAGCCAATTTTTCCAAAAAATATTTATTTCCAAAAATACCTAAAAATACATAAAAACACAATATTAGTACAAAAATCGAGTTCCAACAATAGAGACAATGAGGACAATTCAGACACAAAAATGTGTCTATCAAATACCCCAAACTTATTATTTGCTAGTCCTCGAGCAAATTTATTCTAGAAAATAAAAATCATTTGAACCCCTAGGTGGCCCTAGAGGCGAGTGTTGTCTCCTGGAGGGTTTTACCAGAGGTGTACCCACAAAACCTTTACTCAGGACCCTAGCTATCTACACGTAACCTTGGAAGGCACTAAAGAATCTCCTTGGTTGACATACTTATTGACTACGGGAGGAAGTACCACGATGCGAAATTCCAATTCTTTGTACACGAGTTTGCACTCAAGCATACTAAAATTCATATATAAGTCACGAGCTCTACTCGGATAGTCGCACTATGGACATCAATACCCTGAGTCAAAACTAATCACATGGATAGATCAAGAAGATGGATAAAGAGAAAAACATAGATGGTTTTGATGTTTACTAAGTGAACGGTGTTTCCCATATCTCTGTCTGAAGGCCTCCGCCAAAATGAACCTATCCTAATGGACTGAGATACTAGTCTGACTAATATCAACACACTGGCATATACAAGGGAACCAATGGTCGATAATCCTAACTCTAGGTCAACACAACTGGCATATACAAGGGTTCCAGTGGTCGACTTTATTAAATTTATTCCGGTTGGTCAAATGGTCTGGTCTCACTTTCTTTTTTTTTCAACTTTTTTCAACTTCTTCACTTTTTTTTTTTTTTTTTGGGTATCTCAATCACTCTAATTCACCCTAGCATCGGTAACAACTTGATTCGTGGGCCCCACCTAATCACTTAGAGAAACATAGTTTAAAAACAAAATAAAAATAAAAACAGAAGTGAAAAGGACTCAACGAGATTGGTGAAACATGATTTTTGGGTATCTCAACCACTCTAATTCACCCTAGCATCGGTAACAACTTGATTCGTGGGCCCCACCTAATCACTTAGAGAAACATAGTTTAAAAACAAAATAAAAATAAAAACAGAAGTGAAAAGGACTCAACGAGATTGGTGAAACTATCATGTTATTTCTAACACCTGAGCTCTGTGCTTTTATGAATAGACTCTTTAGATGTTGCCATCTAATCGAGTTGGTTCCTCAACTCCTACAACCAAAATGCTTCCATCCACTTAGATTGGTTAGTGCCATCCTTAATAAGCATAAATTTCTAGGCTCGGGTTTATCAATGCAACTAAAAAGTTTCTCCCATACCCCAAACTTAAATCTAACATTGTCCTCAATGTTCTAAAGATGAAATTAAAAACATGAACAAGGAGAAAGCTCATACCATTTGAAGCAAAAGAGTTAAGGAAAGATATTACCGTGTTGCATGAGCATGGGTTACCTCCCAAGAAGTGTTAAGTTTAAAGTCTTGACCCGGACATTGGAAGAGATTAGTCACCTCGAAGAATCATAAAGCGTGCAATAGGAATAATCTGGGTCATCTAGATCAAAAAGTGCTAACCACAAGAAAAGGAGACTCATAATGACCAGGAAAATATCCAACACACCCTTATCTATTTTTAAGACCACTACATCTAGTTGTGGTTCGGGTTCGAGCTCTATAAAAGGGTCTAGATAAAAGTTTTCATAGGTTGTGTTTCCTCATAAGTTGGATCCGAATGTTCGGGTTCTAGAGTCCGGAAAAACTCAAATAAAAACTTAGAAGCACATAATAATAACTGAATAATTGAGGATCCTCTAAGTCAATCAGTTTTGACTTACACAAAGCTGACCACAATAAGATTGGTGGTCTTCCTTAAGTAAATGTGTCGACCCTAATATCCTAAAGTAATTAGGTTTAGTCTCAAAACTTAATAATCGACACATTTGTAACTCATATGTTCCCACAATTGAAAGAAAAGTTTTTGGTGGGAAAACAAAGTCAATTTTGGTATCATAGCCTCAGGTTAACCACATCAACCAGAGGATGGGTTTCTAACAACCGAACTTCTTCCCGGACATTATTAGGTTCGGGAGAGCTAGCATGAAGGTAATCTGGCACAATGGTTGAGGAACATATATCAAGTCCCAAGTGAGGGATTTCTGTAAGAGCAAAAGGTAAGGCACAAGGAGAATAATAATCACCCCCAAACTTAGAATTTTGGGAGTCTCTAGATAGACTAGCTACAATTTCCCTAATTTCTAGATCGTCAAAATCCTGAAAATGGTCAATTGCTTCATGTAGATTATACTCAGGTGATGCATCCTCACTCATATTTAAAAGCTCTACGAGTTCATCTTCTTCGTCTAAGACTATTGTTTCTAAATCCTTGGACTCTAAAACAAAGTATTCTCGGGATAAACCCATTCTCTCTAAACCATTATCGACTTCGTAAACAGAAGTACTACATCGTCTAAAATAGTATCTCTAGTCAAATCCTCGTCCTTTTGAATAGGTGAATAATTGTTAAAATTATTAGGATCTCGAACCAAAAATAACTCTATTATTATAAAGCTCAATTGGAGTAGCAAATTCGATCACTATGCCTATTTGTTTCCAATTCTTCATCAACACTATCCTCATCATAATCATTATTATAATAACATGAAAATGGTTGAACCTCATCTAAACAAGTAGTGTTACCAATTCTAACCTCACCATCTTGATTATGTGAATAACTATCTTCATTCTCAAAGGTATTATTGGATACACTATATTGGAAATTCAAGTTATTTCGAGCAATACTTTCGTTCGTCTCTAACTCAAGTCTACGTGTCGACTCGGCTAGCCTCTCAAGGGTCTCCTCCAAAGAAAGTTCCCTTAGTGCTGGATCTAAGTTTTGAGTTAATCTATTGAGGATATCTTCTGATTCAATCGTTGTTGCAGTCCTTTCGTACATAACTACGTTATTTACCTCGGCCAACTTACATGTTGATTCAAATAACTTTTGTGTTGACTCAAAATAAACCCCCGAGGGACTCTTCTAGAGAAGGAAGAGGAACAGAAGGATCATAATAAGGACTACTTTTCAAAAGTTTGATTGTATCCTCTAGAGACGAAGAACTATTACTATAATCTCCTTGCTCGAATGACCGATGCACATGTGGATAGTAATTGGGCTCACCATGGTATGACCCATAACCTTCAAAAGGTTGGCGTTCCCAACCACTATTCACACTATGGCCATAAAAAGAGTAATGTCCATATTGTTCAGTTGGATAATCATTGTATTGGCATTTGTTATAATACCGGTTTGACATCCTAATCGCAAGGGAATTCTACACAACCACAAACAAGGCTGACTCGACCACAAAACAAACCTCACGATTTCTAGCAAACAAAAAGCATGATGGCTCCACTTAGATTGTTTCTAGACCACTTCTAATCCTTCGAAAAGGAATTCGTTACAATCTGAGCAAACCCTCCGGAATCAATCCGAGTTTAAGTAAGTTGAATAGAGGCGAGGAAGCCATGTGGAGCTTTGATACCCAAGGCCTCACCGCAATTACAAGGCGGCGCAGTCACGCATTCAACTTCACGAAACCATCATGAACTTCAAGTATGCTTAAAGAGTAACCAATATTTTTCGAATGACTTTCCTATTAAGCTCGTTACCCTATCGGTCTCGTTCTAGTCAAAATTTTAGGTTTAGGTTCGTGTTTGGTTTCGTTTTCCTAAGGCGGGCAAGAAGAGAACGGTGATGAAATCCGAACCCTTATCTTGTATGGCCAGTCCTTGCCCTTTACTAGGAAATTAAAGCAGCCGGATTCAGTTCCTCGACATATATTCACACGAAATCATCCAATAAACCCGGCGGCAGGGATTCGCGGGTGTTTAGAATTCTTACCTCCGTTCCGGACGGGGATGAACCGTTGAAGTCGACTCGGGCCACGACTCCTATGTCATGTACGAACCCGAGGGGCCGAGACGATATCGTAATCGTCGTCCTTCCCTGTGCAGTTTATAATTAAATAACCCTTCCTTAGGGTTTTTAAAAAATGTCCAACAGTCCAAAAATAAAGTCCAAAATTAAGAAGTCCAAAAAAAAATAAAAATAAAAATTACAAAGATAATTACCTAATTACAGTTTCTAAAAAAAAATAAAAAAAAAAAATTAATTACACTATATACAAAATTTTCTTCTTTACTCCTTTGGATTTTCTCTCTTCTTTCCTTCTTTGGCTTCACTTTACTTTTCAAAACTTTTTCTTTCTCATAAGCTTCGCACCAAATCTGAAAGCAAATAGAAAATACCAAAACGCGTAAAAAGGAACAAAAATAATAAAAATAAAAATAAAAATAAAAACCTAAAAACAAATCTATATACAAGTCCGCGTCGGCGGCGCCAAAAATTGATGGTTATTTTCAATGATGTTGTAGAAAGTGGTAGTAAGGTTGTCGTTCACTCGGACTTGATGGGTTTGATTTTAAGAATTACTAGAAGAAAATACTAAAAAAATATATACAAATATTGTCACAGGATGAAGAGATGTCTTTGGGACTCGGGATTCAGCCAACTCATAACAAGAAGGTTCAAATATTAATTCTTTTAACAATTATCGCGCAACAAATAAAAACATTGACTCTTATTTTTGCCAAGAGAGATTCTCAAAAGATTGGTTGTAAATCCTAAGCATGATGTATCAAAACATTTAAGCTAAGCATACATCATCAAATTAAATGACAACCAATTAATTCAAATCATATTTCAATTAAAATTAATGCAAAAGTCTTAAAAAAGAATTAAATAATTTTACCCATGTATGAAATTCGTCTTCCTCCGTCGTCCCAGTGATGGGGTTTAGCTCATCATGTTGGAAACACGCTCAAATGGTGATTTTATTGCTCAAAAATGGTTTACAAATGATGAACAAAGGAGAATAAGATGAAAATCGGGTTTGCAACAGATTATAGATGTTGCAAACATCATTATAAAGAATGATAAAGATGAAATGTCACGTTCTTTTAAGTCTGCCCTATAAACTATGACCCACGCCCGTGAGTCTTTATTCTTGTTGAAGAACGACTTGTCCTTGAGAGTCTGTTCTTCACGTTCTTGAGGTTCTTCAGCAGCAGCAATGCATTCTCTGCAAATCGATTTTCTAAGCTCTGTGGTCGCTCAAACTATCCCCAAACTCTCCATCCCCTTCCCTGAGTCCCAGTGATCCTTTTTATACTCGAAAGCGACAAAATATCACATTAAAATTGCGTATAATCCTCCCATCACTCGGTGTTTAAAGAAAATATTTTCTTTCCCCTGTTTTACTTCTACACGGCTTCCGATGATGTAAATACGTGCTTTGAGGCTTCCTTAATTAACTCCTACACGTTTTGAAGTGACCCAACACGAGCAAAACTCGTTGAATCACGCTGTAACCCGTGTTTTTTTTCTTTCCCGGCGTGTGTGCTCTGTTTTGCTTCGTGCGACAATTCCAGCCAAATTTAGCCAACCAGTCGACCCACACCAACCCTGTTAGGCATAGAGGAAGATACCCAATCAGTTTCAGCCATTGAATCGCCCTATAACGCCTTCAAATTCGCAACCCTAATCTGCCAGTAAGCTTGCATGAATTCCCGCCAAAACTGAATTTTGAAATGGAGAAGATGAAGTCCCCCTATCCTGTTCTGGGGTGCGAATAGCAGGTGCCTCCTTGGGGTGCCCCTTAGCAAATGGGTTACCCCTTATCCAAACACGAGAGTCCGAATATCAAATGTCCTCCTGGTGTTCCGCAACTTTTCGAGCCAATTTTTCCAAAAAATATTTATTTCCAAAAATACCTAAAAATACATAAAAACACAATATTAGTACAAAAATCGAGTTCCAACAATAGAGACAATGAGGACAATTCAGACACAAAAATGTGTCTATCAATCACCATCAAACTAATAACCCATTTTCTAGATCCAAAAAAGGCATCTTCAATAACATATTACAACAACTGATGCAATATACTCCGATTCAAACAGCAACCGAGAAATCATCGAACAACCAAATGGAAACCCAACAGAAATCGAAACTCCATTTCCTAAGAAGAAACTAAAAAATACAAACCATGAATCGAACAACCCACGAAGAATTAAGCTAAACCAAGAAAATGAACCCTAAAATAAAAGAGGGAATTAAAACTAAAATCTTTATCGCTGAACAATTAACCGAAATCAAAGGAGAATCGTTACTCCCTGGCCGGGAATAACAAAGGCGACCTAATCCATCACAGATTTTCTAAACTTACCCAAACTACAAAAACAACACCAATCTAACTTGATCCCGCCTGTCACCAGGCCAGCACCCCGGAGGGAACTACTCGCGATCCAACTATTTCTACATCAGACTGATTGATTGTTGCTTTGGGTATTAGATGTTTTTTATTTTCTTCTTTTTTTGTCGTTGTTAGCAGAGAGTTCTCCTTTTCTCATGCATTTGTGCTAATAGAAAAATCAATTACTAAAAGAATATAATTTTGGTTTGCTTTAACGAATAAAAAGGGGAGGAAAAAAATTGGTTTTGTGATCGGAAAACCTTCCAATAAAATATGCCGGAACGCCATAACTCGGTATGCAAGGATGCACAAATTTTATTGCTGCTATTAGAGCATCTCCAATGCTAGGGGTCAAGGTCATCATATGTGGAGGTCTTATTAACACTTTTTGGTTGTGGGTCATTTACTACATGACATTTTTTTTTAAAGATAAGACTTTCTACCCCAATTTCATCTCCAATCCCCAAGGTCTTATTAAACACTTATTGTTTAAAGATGATGTGGACTTAAGACCCAGGGTCACGATGAAAGTTTTATTTAGACTTTCTCCTTTACCCCCACTTAGGCCTATTCCTATGCATATGGAAAACATCCGATTTTTCCATATATGCACCCACTATGGGTATGCCAAACTGCCAAACTCATATGCCTATATGTCAATTATAACATATAGGAATACACGATGGAGTTTCCAGTGAGCGATAGAGTGTCCATCGCTCAATGTTCATGATCACGCTCGCTGGTCACTCCAGCGCCAGCGTTAGTCAGTACACCGCTCACTGATCTGATCATTGCTTCTCAGTTCCTCATCCAACAGCTACAATTATTCCCCTCTATAAATACCCAATTTCAAACTCATTTCAACTCACACCAAAATTTCTAAATCTTTCTTGAATTTGTCAATCTCTCAATCTTCTTCAAATCTAAAACAATCACACCTTCTCTACAATTCTAAATTTCTTGTAATATAAAATTAGAATCTAAAAGCCAAGGCAATGGTAAAGGTAAAAAGGTCAAAGTCTGGGGTGCAAAATACACCATGACAGAAGATGAATGTGATGAGTGCCAAATAGTGCATATTTATACACCTTTTTATTGGCATTTTACTCATCTTTTGCGCTTATAACTCAGATATTATCCCAGATTCTGTGTTTTCCTTGTTTTCAAGAATAAATATTTGTTTTAATTAATTTTGCATTTTTAGGTACTAAATAAAGTCCTATAGAATCGAGGAGCCAAAAGAGCGAAGAATTGAGTCGAGCATCTATGGAGCGAGAAAGCCAAAGCCCGCGCGAATCGGTTGCAACCCAACAAGGAAGACATGGGCTAGAGCTACCCACGACCCGATCCGAGCCCGCTCACTCTGAGCCGTCAAGATCTCGCCTGGCTACATCCAACGGTCGCTCCATCGCTTACATCTATCTCTCGATGATCCCGTACAACACCAGATCACACCGAGACCGGCTACCATTCTCGTCCGTTCAGATCTTCCCAGCTAGATCCAACGCTCGCTCCGACCTTCACATCAAATCCTGATGCACCCGCTTCACACCATAGCCCCTATATAATCCCTAAAGCCTAACCCTAAATCTAATTCTCTTTTCTCCTCTCTTCCTCACCCGACAGAGCTCTGCTCTGCATCTCTACTCCCCCTCTGCAACAACTCCACACCCATTCCCCGACCAACTCTGCAACTCCACACCTTCCATCATCTTCCTACCATGCTTCCCACCACCACCAACCTTACCTGCCACAGCCGCACACCACTCTAGGTTTAGCCTTCTCTCACTTAGCTTCTCCAACCCTAGAAGCTAATTTAGAGAAGACTAAAACTAGGGTTTCGATCATCAATCAAGGGATGGAGTTCTCGAGCCGCACGACAAGAGGAGGCGATTCGGAGCAGGTGGGTGAGAATTATTTTGTGTTTTTAATTGAAATTAGGGTTTGCTGTTTTAGGGTTTTCTCTGCTTGTATAAATAGAGAGTGAAGAAGATGAAATGGGTTACGCCTGGATTAGCCAGTGCTGTCACTTAGTTTCAATTTGTAGTTTTAGTTCTTTGTAATGTTTTAATTTCAATTTTCCAATTTGTGTTGTTGAAACCCACGATAATATGCTAATGAATTCATCTTCTCTTTATGGTTTTTGATAATCTTCATTGTCCTAGAATGATTTAGCTCTTTGAGCACATGACCCTCGTGATGGAGTGTATCGTCAGAAGACACTCCATACTAGGGGGGAGTGTGTAAGATTAGTCACAACAATATCATGGTGTTCTTCCCTGGAATGAACCAAGACCATAATTAGACTAGGAACTGCCTTAGCATAGGTTCAGGTGGTGGATTCACCATCCTGGTAGCTCTCAAATTATTTCTTTACCTTAGTTTAGGTTCACTTAGCTCAACATTAGCCGTATCGGCACAACATATCTTCTGTCACTTTGTTACTACCACTTGAAGTCGATTAAAACCTTAGATCACTAAAGCACCACAAGTCTCCCGTGGTTCGACTACGCGCCCTGCCGCCCGTGCTTTCAAATCGACACCGTGCACTTGCGGTATTTCCGTAGGCCGTAAAAATATAAACATCTTTTCGGGCCTACCAAGTTTTTGGCGCCGCTGCCGGGGACTTGGCGCGTGCCCTGTGTTCTTGGCTCGCTTCTCTGTTCTTCATTTTTCCTTGTATATACTCACCGTGCACTGTTAATTTTTAACCCTGTGTTAGCATAATATAGTTTTTCTCTCTTGTTTACATTTTCACTGTTTGTACATCTTTAAGCTGTTAGTTCCCTGATCTTGTTAATTTTAGCCTTGCATTGTAGTGTAACTTAGTCTCCGTTGTTCTTTGTTTTACTCATTGTTCATTTCACCCTGTCACATTGCATTTTTCTCATTGATCATTGCACTTTGTTCATTCTGTAGCTTAGTGTGTCATCTCTGTAGCTTAGGGTATCCCATTGCTCTTATTGGTTCATTGCTCTTTGTTCAGTGCATTTTGTTCATGGCACCTTAGGCGATAACTGCAGCTTGTGTACACTTTGCATGTTAACCTTCACCGCTAGAACCATTGGCCCCGAGCTTGTGAGCCACCTACCACCTTGCTAGCCCCCTCGAAGCCGCAAGTTGTGAGTCAAGTTAGTTGCAGTCACAAATCCATTAGCTCGAGCCTGTCACCACTCTCTCATTCTCTCGTGCTTTAACTTGCATATCCCGAGAACTAAAACCTTCTCTTGAGATAGCAGGTACCACACTGCTCTTGTGGAGCAAATGAACCAACCTAGAGAAACCAAGGAAAAGCCCGGGATTTGAGCCTGTCTTTGCTATGCATGCTTTGTTAAAAAATTGAGTCGACCCGTGGAAAGGCTCGGAGCGAGCATTATGGCCCATTTTAGCTGTCTTAGGTTGGTTGTTCTCCAGATCTTGTTACAATCTATACTTGCATGAATGATCTGTGTGCAAGCATGTGCTGTTATTTGAGTTTCATTTTGGACTGTTATTTGTGCATTCTTGAGACTATTCCGAGATTTGGAATTCTGTATAATAAGCTTGTGACCTGTGCGCCAACTTGTTAACCCTGACTGCATGATTGTTAGTTGGCCAACTTGTGTTGGATGCCAAGATTGGTTCATCTGATAGGCTAGATATTCTGCAACATCTAGGGTTTGCGTTGCTCTGTGAAACCCCCTTGCTAGCCCCCTGTTGCATTTACTGAGCATCTATGCATGACTGAAAGTTAGCTGAGCTTAACCACATACCCTGAAAATTTTGAGCATTGGACTGCAACCAACCCACCCCGACCCTCGTGTGTTTTCAACGGAGCTATACGTTGTTCACTGTTGCATCTGCTGACCCAGTGAACGATTCAAGTGACTAACTCCGCCCCCCCGGCCGTGAGTTGAGGTGTGGTTGAACTGTGAAGTTGTGCTCTAACCCCCCAGCCCCTGAAGCTGTTGAGGGTGAGTTGTAACTTCAACAGCCAAGTTGGCCGCAGACCTCACCTGAGCCACCAAGTTAAAGCCCTGTACCTCAGTGCTCTGTGCTGATCCATATAGCATTGTGAATCTGTGTAACTTGTTGAGCCAGCCTGAGCATAGTCTTTTGCATTAATGTATGAATCTGTGGTGCATAAACAGCCCCTGTAGCTGCATCATTTTTGTGAGCTAGTGTTAACCTGTGTGATTTCAGTAGACTAGCCTGTGTACTTGTGCACATAGGCTAAACTGAGTTGCAAAGACTCAGTTATCTTGTGCCACAGAGCCAGAGACTGGCCTAGCCAGTGCACACAGCTGAAGCTCACACAACTGAGCTGCAAAAACCTAAACTGAGAACTGGGTTTTGCAAAACCAAACATAACCCACACTGCTGGGCTGTTCAAACATAACCAGGGCTTGCAACATCTAAACTGGGCTTGCATACAAATTGGCCTTTAACACAAGCCTGGGATGTGAAATCAACCTGGGCCATGCATTTGCACAAACACTGAGCCCACATCTGTTGGGCTGGGCACATAACCAAACCGAGCCCAACTCGACCCAAATCAAGCTATGCCAACTTTGAGTTGCCATGGTGCAGCCGGCCGTGCAACTAACTCGCATAAACCGAGCCCACATCATTGGTTGGGCCGTGCAACCAAGTCAGGCCGGACCAACTAAGCTACACAACCCGGGCGCAACCAAATTGAAGCCCAAATCTTGAGTGTGCATTTGCACTTAGACTAAACAGACACAGGCTTAAACCAAACAGAGCCCACAGGTTCAATGGGTCATATTTTCCCAACAAACCAAAACCCATTTAAACCAAATCCCAATAAACCAAATCAGCCCATTTAAACCAAATTCCCACATAAACCAAATCCCATTTTCATGTTGATGTTTCTGTACATTATTTTTTTGGTTTAACCCTCAACTTTTTTAGGACTTGTTAAATTTTTCTTTTCTTGAATTGGTTGAGTCTTCATGCGCTTATATTGTGCTAATCTGATATGATCTCCACTGAGAATGTTGGATTTTGCCTTGACTAACGAAGCTCAACCTTGCTCCGCCGATATCCGGTAATCTCTTCCCTTTTCTCTTATCAGCATAGTTCTCTCGGTATGTGACTGTTCAAATTTTTCCTATCTGTGACACATTGAGGACAATGTTTGATTTAGGTTTGGGGGTACATTTGCATTTGCATTTAGAGTTTTTAGTCTTTTATTTTATCTTTTATTTCAAAAAAAAAAAAAAAAAAAAAAAAAAAAACTTTTTGCAAATAAAAACCTCCAACTTTTAGAGATTTTAGAGTCACTAGCATGCTTTTAGCTATGTTTACATAGAGAATCGACCGAAATAACAAAAGTTAGAAGTCTTGGAGAACACAATCGGGTTTCTTAGTTGATTAGAGCGTTAAAGTTGGATTTAACCATACCGGAGGGCGAATTAGGTGCTTTGTTTAGATATTCGGTAGTAGAATTGTGATCACCCATAGTGGAGACTACCCATTTTACATCAAGCGAGGTACCGACCTTCACTCTTTGTGACTTTCTAGAAAAGCTTTTAGAGTGTGTGTCACCGTACGTCAATTCCGGGTAGGAATGGTGAGCTACCCAACTTCGCACGACTTTCAAAGACTACTTTTTGATCTCTTGAGTGCTAATTCCGTCAATCATGAGGGTGACGTCTAAAGATGAAAACTCCTTCTAAATACCGATTTGTAGTTAGCATCATTCTCTCTCTCAATCAGCCAAGACCCATAGAAACACATCATCGTCAAAGAACCTGGAGCGTAATCGGAATATTGAAAGAAAAATTGATATAGTCCAAGGTTTTTGTGCAACAAAGAAAAGGAAATAAGATGAGAATTAATGAAGTTTGTGAAAAATTGAGTTTATCGTTTTATTGTAACAAAAAAAAAAAAAAAAAAAAAAAAAAAAAAAAAATTGTAGTTTATTTTCTGTGTCTAGTTACCACAAAGTAAAAAAAAAAAAAAAAAAAAAAAAAAAAAAAAAAATTATTATTATTAAGTTTTTGTGAAGTTCAGAAGTTCGTCATCAATAGTTGAAGACCGAAGACCGAAGATTGAAGACGTTTCTATGGTTTCTTATGAGAGAGTGATGTTAGTTGCCGATCGGGTGAGAAGTGAGTGAGTACTCCCACCCTTGCTAATGGTTGATTTTCCTTTCTTAGAGATCATCAGAAAAAGATTCTTTTTATCCACACTTCGTGGAGTCTCCAGATTTTATTTCGGAAGGTTATCCTTCTTACCTACAACGTGTGCGGGATTTCTCTCTTTACTCCCGCTCGCACACATGAGAAACTAAAAGCGATCTTTTGAGTGCAATTATCATAAAACCCTAATGGTGAGGCGAAGTCGAGGCTTATGATCACAATCGAATCCGAATTCTTTCATATGGTATGGTTACTTCTCGCTCAAAGACTTAAGGATGAGAATGCGTTCTTCGATAGTTCTAACTTCATTACTAGCATGCGAAACTCTATTTCCTCATAGCTTCTTGGATGCTTGAGACTCTTTTACACTCGAAGTTGGAGAAGGTTTTGTGGGTACACCTCTTGTAAACCCTCACGAGACTACAACTCGTCCACTAGGGACACCTAGGGGTTTAAAGGCTTAGTGCATACGCTAAATGCATTCGAGAGACCTACGACAGGTGGTATAGTTAGGATTTCTTATTTTCTCGTTTCACTTGAGGACAAGTAAAATTCGGGTTTGGGGGTATTTGATGAGTGCCAAATAGTGCATATTTATACACCTTTTTATTGGCATTTTACTCATCTTTTGCGCTTATAACTCAGATATTATCCCAGATTCTGTGTTTTCCTTGTTTTCAAGAATAAATATTTGTTTTAATTAATTTTGCATTTTTAGGTACTAAATAAAGTCCGGAGAATCTGAGGAGCCAAAAGAGCGAAGAATTGGAGTCGAGCATCTATGGAGCGTAAAGCCAAAGCCGCGCGCGAATCGGTTGCAACCCAACAAGGAAGACATGGGCTAGAGCTACCCACGACCCGGATCCGAGCCCGCTCACTCGAGCCGTCAAGATCTCGCCTTGGCTACATCCAACGGTCGCTCCATCGCTTACATCTATCTCTCGATGATCCCGTACAACACCCGATCACACCGAGACCGCTACCATTCTCGTCCGTTCGATCTTCCCGGCCTAGATCCAACGCTCGCTCCGACCTTCACATCAAATCCCGATGCACCCGCTTCACACCATAGCCCCTATATAATCCCTAAAGCCTAACCATAAATCTAATTCTCTTTTCTCCTCTCTTCTCACCCGACAGAGCTCGCTCCGCATCTCTACTCCTCCTCGCAACAACTCCACACCCATTCCCCGACCAACTCTGCAACTCCACACCTTCCATCATCTTCCTACCATGCTTCCCACCACCACCAACCTTACCTGCCACAGCCGCACACCACTCTAGGTTTAGCCTTCTCTCACTTAGCTTCTCCAACCCTAGAAGCTAATTTAGAGAAGACTAAAACTAGGGTTTCGATCAGTCAATCAAGGGATGGAGTTCTCAGAGCCGCACGACAAGAGGAGAGGCGATTCAGAGCAGTGGGTGAGAATTATTTTGTGTTTTTAATTGAAATTAGGGTTTGCTGTTTTAGGGTTTTCTCTGCTTGTATAAATAGAGAGTGAAGAAGATGAAATGGGTTACGCCTGGATTAGCCAGTGCTGTCACTTAGTTTCAATTTGTAGTTTTAGTTCTTTGTAATGTTTTAATTTCAATTTTCCAGGGTGTTGTTGAAACCCCTGATAATATGCTAATGAATTCATCTTCTCTTTATGGTTTTTGATAATCTTCATTGTCCTAGAATGATTTAGCTCTTTGAGCACATGACCCCGTGATGGAGTGTCTTGTAAGAAGACACTCCATACTAGGGGGAGTGTGTAAGATTAGTCACAACAATATCATGGTGTTCTTCCCCGGAATGAACCAAGACCATAATTAGACTAGGAACTGCCTTAGCATAGGTTCGGGTGGTGGATTCACCATCCCGGTAGCTCTCAAATTATTTCTTTACCTTAGTTTAGGTTCACTTAGCTCAACATTAGCCGTATCGGCACAACATATCTTCTGTCACTTTGTTACTACCACTTGAAGTCAGTTAAGCAGCCTTAGATCACTAAAGCACCACAAGTCTCTGTGGTTCGACTCGCACCTGCCCTGTGCTGCAAATCAGACACCGTGCACTTGCGGTATTTCCGTAGGCCGTAAAAATATAAACATCTTTTCGGGCCTACCAAATGCATTTGTCGAATTATGTTTTTCTTATCCAAGATTGTATCGATAATGCACAACAACATGGTAACACCATGTGGGAAAATATATTTCGTAAATATGAAGAAGAAACCATGAACACCAATTCTCGTGATGCAAAAGGGTTGGCCGAACACTTCATTGTAATCAACAGGGAAGTAACCGCTTATGTTGGATTGATAATGCAAGCCAAGAGAGGCCGGGATAGTGGTCTTGTGGATGTTGATGTTGAAATAAAGGTTCGTACAGATTGGCAGCGAAAACATGCAAACAGTTCGCTTTCGAAAGTTGTTATCATATTTTGAAGGTGTTGAACAAATATAATCCAGATGTGTTAGTAGGTAATCAACAAGCACCTGAATGGTCACCATATAATTATTCTCCCTCAACACCAAATTCTTCACCATTTTCACCAGGTCCATCAAATTCTTCACCAGATACCCCAAGAAACCACTACACCAAATTCCCGGATTAGTAACAAAATTGTAACGGACATCGGCCGTTCGAAATCCCGTTACAAATGGCCGTTACGAAAAAATTTGTAACAGACTGTGGCCGTTGCGAATTTTTGAAAATTTTGTAACAGCTGATAGCCGTTACGAATTTTTTTATAGGCGTGCAAGACACACGCTTCGTCACACCTGGTTCGTAACACCTAGATCATGTACGTGTGCCATTCACACGCATACCATTGTGTTTCCACCCAAACTGAAAAATACTGGAGGATATTTCCTCCCATGCGTGTGCGATTCACATGCCTGATATTGGTATACCCTAATGAAAGCAGATTGAATTTCCCCAGGACTCGACCCAAATTGCATTATCTCTTTCTTTCTTCCTCCTTCTTCTTCTGTTCCCTAAACTACCACCACCATCAACAACAATCGCCTCTGTACTACCACCACCATTAACAGCAACATCAAAAACAACCAAATCTCTTTAACAATCAATAAACCATCCATTAGATTTTGTACCTTCCTTCATGAAACAAGGTTCAGTAAACTTTGAGTTCTAGATCTAGGTTGTTTAATGGGTTCTCGAAAGTATTGCAGTTAGTAATTTCGAGTGAAATAGCGACAGATCAAGTGGATTTTAAGCGTTTTTGGAGATGATTAGATATTATAAAAGGAAGAACACAAATTTCAGAGAAGTTGAATTTCTTTCTCCATCAAAGGAGCTTAAATAAAGATCATGGTGATTCAAAACGATAAGTTCTTTAAACCCAGTTCCATTTTTCATTGCATAGTCACATCTATTAAACCCAGTTTTGAAGATCTAATTGATTACAAAGTCGAGATATCTTACCTTATTCACTCATATCCGAATGATTTGTTACCAAAATTTGACGAAGGCGCTTGTCAAGCTCAGGTTAGAAAACCCTAACTCTCTAATCTGTATCATTTAGTGTTTGTTTGATCAATTTTAGGTTTGTTTTTGTGTTTTTTTTTTTGAATTTCAGAGGGTTATTTTGGATGTTGAAAGACTAGGAGGTTTCCTCTTATTGTTATTCGGAATGTTCATGTTTTGGTTATCCTTTGCTGACATCAATCATGTTCTTTTTGTTGTGTTTCAGTTCAAAGATGATGGTTTGAAGACGAAAGAGGTAACGTGTCATTAACATTCAATTACACTATTTTTCTTTTCCTCATTCTGTGATGGTAAAGTAGAGTATCTAAAGATGTAAATCACCATCAAGATGCACATGTGAGATGTCAAGATAACAACTTTCTTAGTTTGCTCAACCTACTATTTCGTTTAGAAAAATTGAAAAACCTTACACCTTGAATCCTAAAGTCTAAAGTAACTTCAATTGCGAAGAAACTATCAGTTAGATTGGTGTCCTCATGTATTTCAGGGGCAAATCAATAGGTGATACTTGTTGAAACTCTTAGCTTAAGAATTTTCATTACCAATGATTGGCTCCATATGGCTTCCTTGTAATGGTGTTTGTCGTTTACTAAATTTATCATGTGAAGTTGATCATTCTCGATGCTTTTATACGGTTATATGAGGTGAATTCTAGAGGAGTCGAAATTTTCTCTAAAAGTCAAGCTTCCAGACATCCCCTGTAAAAGCAATTATTTGCTTTTGTCACGGTTATGGGGACACTTGTACATTTTCTTTGAAGGTATGTAGTTCTTGTCAATTTGTTTGTTCAAAGCAAGTTTTATATTATCCTTGTTTTTGGAAATAACTCAAACTTATTGAATCTCGTTCTCGTTTCAGAATCGCTAGGAAGTTAGCATCATCTGGTTATGGAGTTTATGCTATGGATTACCCTGGATTTGGTCTTTCTGAAGGTCTTCATGGCTACATATCTAGCTTTGACGGACTTGTAGATGATGTCATCGAGCATTATTCTAAAGTTAAAGGTATTCTAGTTACTGAAATGCTAGCTTATGAATGTGCTAATTAATATCTCTCTGCTGACTTTGGGTGGCTTTGTATGGCAGAAAGTATGGAGTCCCAAAATATACCAAGTTTCCTGTTTGGACAATCGATGGGTGGAGCAGTCGCTCTAAAGGTGCACCTAAAACAACCAAATGCCTGGAACGGGGCTGTTCTTGAGTTTTTGTTTTCAAAGTGTTATAGCTGATCCTGATGTTGTTCACGATGTCCGATCTTTCATCAGGAAGCATCTTGCTTCTGAACTCAAAGCAGAATTTCTCAGGACGGTAGGACTTATTATGACTGCATCAATTTATTTTCTTCACTAATCCAGAGATTAAGTTACAATTATATTTACTAGGTTGAAAATAATAGAAGCTCTGCTCCATATGTCTTCGATCATTCCAATATGTCAAGACGCGCTTTGAAGAACATCCCTTGGTGAGAATCTTACTATATTTTTTCTATTTAGGAAGAAGAGTATCTATATATATGACTATATGAGCCACTGATGTGCTTTATTTACTCCTTTTTATTTCATATATTCTCGGTCTTTTATACAACCTATCTAGCCTCTCTTGAGGATACCCGATCACCGAACTTGCTCACGAATGAGTACATGATCTGCTACAAATATGACCGACCGGTTGCAGCCTCTAGACCTTGGTCCAAAATACTGGCAAAACCCGTGATGATGGTCTTACTGATTTCTATGGCAAGTGGAAACATTACTATTTGGTAAGTATCTGTCCATTACTTCTTCATCTATTTAGGTTTGTTCTTTTGGTATATAGGTACTTGATCAAGTTAGGCTATTAAAAATGCATATTTTTAAGGCCCTTTCTTTTGTTGCAGGTTGTGAATAGATGGTTTGCTCTTCAAGCCATGTCAGACATTCCTAGAAATGTTGAAAATGTCCGCAAGCTGCTATAGCATCCTGGCTTTGACTTACGCAATCCAAACAAGGTGAAGTATCCTGATAGATAGTGAAGTCACGTTATAGTGTCTGCCTTCTCGAGGTTGAGGCGTTATGATGAGACCGGACATGCGCTTGCTAATGTGATTAATTTACCTTAATTTTCATCTATCAGAGGACATTCTTATACTGACATGAGCTTATTAAATAACCCATGGTCCTTGGGCTACCATTACTGCTTCTGAAAGGTTCATCTTGAGGGGATGATTTCCCTTTCTAGCAGCACCATTGGTTTCTATTACTGCTTGTTTACAATATTTTTTCAAATGGTTGTTTACAGGCACAACTAGAGATGATAATGTCAACCAATGGACTCTCTGAGAATGTGTTTGAAATTGCGTCAAAAAGCTTAGCTACTTAGTTACATGCACGTATCTTGGTTTAGTTATCATGAAGGAAAGGCCTAATCTTCTTTGATCTGACATTTTACTTACATCCAATGGAAATCTATGTTGACGATGAGGCGAAGTTGACCCTACATGGGCTCGTGCAGGTATTAATTATCTAACATTTGTTTGCTGGTTATTTCGTTTTTCTTTCAAGAAAATGTTTATCATAAATGAAACTTCTGGGTAATTTGAAATGTTCAATCGGTTTCTCTTTTGAGCTTTAGAGTTTGTTGATTCTTAATTTAATGCTTTCATTCCAATTCTCTATGATGAGTTATGTACTGAGTCTAAGTGAAACTGTACTTCAGAGGCCCAGTGAAGTAACTATCTTATCCTATCCTATTTGGTAGTAGAGATTAAAACAAAGGAGGAATTGAAAATTGAACCCGATGAAGATAACAAAGTAAGGGATTTTTCTTCTTTTTTTTCATTTTTCTTATACTTCTCTGGAAATGGGATTTTGGGGGATTTTTTTCTTTAAATGGAATGAACTTTGCTGGTTGCAGCTTTGTGATTTGCGTTTACCTGATATTGATGAGCTTGCATATGGTAAAGTCGAGGGATATGCGTCTAAGAGTAAGTGTAGGGCTTACTCTTGCATTGTATCTATCTACAATTAGTCAATTAGCATATTTGGGTTTGAGGAGGATTTGAAGGATTGAATTGAGTTAGGATTTGCAATTATATAAGACTTGTTATTACTTGGTTGCGTTATTTTCAATTTGACATTGTGATATATCTTTTGCGATTAACTTGTTATCATTATATTGTAGCGCGTTATCCTTTGCTTAAAATACAATGTGTTGTATCTGCAGGAAAGTTGAGAGATACCAAAGCATCATTAGACAAGGCTTTAACTGGAAAAGGGGAAACTCTCTGTATCAAGCAGAAAGGTATGGGGAAAATGGTGTAATCAGTTGTCTTCTTAGGGTCACTAGATACTAGTAATTGAGCTGACATGTACATCGTAAATGTCAAGATGGGCTACATTCATTGAAATTGACACTCTAGTTGGTTTTTACCAAAGTCACTCCTTAACTCGTGTTACTTGATGTAAAACTTTTAGTATTGTTCAATACGGTGAAAGGTTCCATCTCTTTATTGGCGAAATTTTAACTGGGGATTTTGTTGTAAATAGGTGGCCTTTTGATGGAAATTGGGAGGAAGTCCTTGAAGGGATCCATAAGATGAGATCTTACGAAGATGCGCGGTAGACACTATGGGATGTGAGAAAGTCGGGCGTCTTCCTCCACCAAAGGTAATGTTTTCTCTTAAAACGAAAACTCTATAATGGAGCTAGATGAAAGGGTAATATTTGCGAATCCTTCTTATTAGTTAGCACGAGTCATCATCTCGCGTTGACTACGTCCCTGCACTTTGTACACACCGCCCGTCGTTCTTACCGAAGATAATGTTTATCAATGTTGATTGTTGGACTAGAATATTTACATGTTACTTTTTTGCTTGCAGGTATGCGAGAACCATCCTCGGGAGTTGTTTCGTGAGATTCAAAGATACAAAGGATGCTCACAAGTTTATAGATGAATGGAAGATGGTAAGTGCTGGTACGCTTTTGCGTTCAAAAATATTATTATCTCGCATGTTTAATCGGTCAACTGGTAATGGATATACGTATATACATCCCTTAAGAAACTAAAAGCATATCATAGCACCTATATCACTATTTGACTTTGGCTTTGTCTTCCCACTTTATAGTCCGTATGGCATTAAAATTGCATCCAAAGTCACTTAGTTCGAGCCATTTGCTTACTTAAAAATTTGGTTTATCTTTGGTGTGTTTGCCGAATTTTCTTGTTCAACATCTCTGTTAAAACCATTGTTAACAGTGTTCAGTGTCTACAGATGAAGTACCGCGTAGATGCTTCTTTCTTGGAAGAGAGAGCTACTGCAAGAGCAGTGGCCATGGATTGAATATGCATAGCTGCTGTCGCTCTGGATTCCATTCACTTCACCAATTCTGCTTCAAATACAGCAATCTGAGGCATGAGAAGGCTGCTATGTGAGTCATGTTTTTGTGCCTTCAAATACAGCAATTTGAGGCATGAGAAGGCAGCAATCTAAGGCTTCAAATACAGCAGTCTGCGACATGAGAACTTAGAAGTATGTTAGGAACTTAGGAAGTTTTTTAAGTTTATCTGAACTGCATTTTGGAACATATTTCCGGCGGAAAAATCGCTTGGCCAGTTTGACTTGGTCAAAATTGGTCAATATTGACCAATTTTGACCAGGTCAAGGTTGACCGGCGATAATTTTTGTGTTACAAAAAAGTTCGTAACGGCTCTAAGATGTTACAATGACTCTGTTGCAAAAAATATTAAATGTAACTGACCCGGAAGTACATTACCACGTGGCAAATTCGTAACGGCTCACGCCTTTATTACGAGGGCCGTTAAAAAAATTAAATAACGGCTACAAAGCCGTTACAAAAAAAAATGTAACACCCACTTTTGCAACAGGCGAGGGCCGTTACAACCCGTTTTAGTAACGGCCTGGTTCTGTTTCTAATCCCAGAATTTGGTGTAGTGAACCCAAATGCGAACTTAGTTCTCAATGATGATGGTGGTAAGAGAAAACTTCTAGGGAGGAACAATGTAAGACTAGCTAGAAAATTAGCCCAAGAAGGAGCAAGTTCCGGTGGATTTAACAAGACAGAGTTTACGAAACATCAAAAGACCTTCGAGAAGCAAAGAGCAATTGATAGGAAATTTCAAAACAAGGAGAGTAAGAAAAGTCGTCTTTCTCAAGAAAAATTTGGGTTTGACTATGACAAGCATAACATTCTTCAAGCTAACACTTCAATTATGAACGCCCCGCAAAAACATGTGTGGCAAATCGAATTTGACAGGATTCAAGCACAGATTGAACAACAAGCTGGATTGATGATGATGAGGATGAGTCCGATGTAGTAGTTCCTCTAGATGATTGATGCATTAATTTAAGTTTTAATTTGAAGTATTGCATTTTAATTTGATATGTTGTTGTTGCATTCTACTTAATATTAGTTTGAAATGAAAAGTTGATTAATTTGAAATGTTGTTGCAGTCCACTTAAATAAAGTTTCACATATTAACTTAAACCAAAATACATAAATATAATTAAACCAAAATACATAACTTAAACCAACATAACTTAATAATTAAACCAAATTACATAACAATTAAACCAAAATAACTTAAACATAACTTATGTTCCATGCTCTGTCCAAAGATTCACTCTCAGATCATCTCTTAAACTGTCATACAAATTCTGGTTCCGAATGTAATTAGTCATTTGAGCATAATTCCTTACAGGAACCCCTCTTTGTGGTTGAATCTCTAGCCTAAAATCTTCATTCATCTTCATAGTTAATCCACTCTGAATCACGACGGGTTTCCTAAATGACCACGTTATGAAGAATTATGCAAGTGAGCATAGTCTTATGCATTTCACGTGCACTCAACCCACGATATGGGCCACAAATGATAGCGAACTTCTTCTTAAAAATTCTAAAAGCGCGTTCCACATCATTCCTCGCTGCCATCTGGGTGGTGTTAAAATGCCGGTATGAACGCCCCAATGAACCAGAAGGAGGATGACGGTAGCATTGAACCAAGGTGGACCATTTTGGGTAGATACCATCCGCAAGATAATACCCATGAGTGTATTGATGGCCGTTGATCGTGAAATGGACTTGGGGACAAATTCCATATATACTTCAGATCTTCAAACAGAGGCGACTTGTGAAAAATATTAATATCATTTTGTGAACCCGAAAGATCAAAAAAAGCGTGCCATATCCAACAATCACAAGAAGCGACAGTTTCAAGGATAACAGTTGGTTTAGGATAATGACCCTTATATTTACCGCCCCAATAAATAGGTTATCCCTTGCCATACCCAATGCATACAGTCAAGACTACCTAGCATTCCTGGAAATCCCCTTTCCTCATTCTCCCTCAATATTTGTCTAACATTTTCCTCGGTTGGTTTTCGTAAATATGTTGGACCAAAATGATTAATCATTACTTCACAAAACAATGAAAGGTAAGTGAATTAAATTTTTATACCCATACGAAGGTACTCATCGTTCGCATCCGCTGGTCTGCCATAACCTAGAATCCTTAAAGCCGAAATATTTTTTTGTTAAGGACTATGACCACTAATATTGAGTACATCAAACTGATAATTAAATTGAGGTTCTACTCGACAAAGCTCTTCAATAATATTTATCACTAGATGACGAGGCATTCAGAATCGACCTTGAAAATTTTGATCAGAGTACACACAATTTGGAAGAAAATAATCGTGCATAACTTCTGATGGTAAAATTCCCTTCCTTGATACATATACCTTCTTTAGAATACTTCTTGTGGCTTTGGAACTCTAGGTATTTGGCCCGTATGTACAAGCATCAAAGTTTCAATTAGTTTATTATCTTCAGCTTCCTCATCATCAAGTTGTTGCAACCTCCTTCAATGCATTTCTTGCTGTAATCTAAACCGATTCGTAATAACATTCCTCTCTTTATTGGATCTCACTATTGATGATTATGAAATTTAAAATGAGAATAGAGATAGATAAATTAGTGAAATATAGGTAGAAGTAGGTGTGAGTAACTTGGATAAATACAAGGGCGTATATATAGGAACCAGTAGGGGGAAATAGTCGTTGCAAAATATCTACTGGTCGATAATCTTAATATCGCCAGCGATACTATTTATATCGCGCGATGGGATGTATGACGCCAGCGATACTCATAATATCACCAGCGTTCTGTATAATAACGCTCGCTAGAAAGTCGATCGCCCAGTGGTTTTCCCATAGTGGCGCAATTGGTTTTCCAAACAACTTTTTTTTGGCATGTGCATAAGAATAGGCCTTAGCCATATCATCTTTATTTATGACCTCCACTTTTGTGTTGGAGATGAAAATTTGGTGGACAAGGTCTTAAATCCCAGGTGTTTGCAATTTTAATATCTTAACCCCTTGTATTGGAGATGCTCGTAGGATACTAATCTGCTTAAGGGTGTATTAGTCCAAAAGTGAAAGATATTTTTTATCTTATAGTATAAAATTTGGTGCACCCCAAGTAAATCATTACCCTCTATTAGGGTCCGTTTGGCATGGGTGTAATAGGAGGAGGTAGTGCAGTCAACGGTGTGGTCAAGGGCTGCATGCAAGATAAACTTGTTTGGAAGGCCCACCAATGCATGACATACGAACTACAGGTAGTCCATACTACTTCCAATGGGCTGCATTCAATACCGAGCTTCGAAGGTCTGCATTGAAAGTCGCCACACCAACTACCTCCTTTGACAAAGTTTGACTATTTTTATATGATTTTTTAGAAACTCGTTTTCATGCTTTTCTACATCTCTTCCTCTGTTCCATTCTCATGAAGTTAAATCCGCATCTTCTTCTCCTATTTTTATATCTTCCAAAGATCAAGATAAGTTTTATATTTACATGGAGATATACCAAAGCTAAAAGTTCTGATTGATCAAGATTCAAATGGAGGAATCTATAGTTTTGTGTTCTCATATCTTTCATAGATCAAGATCAAGTTTCATATCTTCTATAGGTTAAGATCAATTCTCAATTATATGTTCTTGCTTGTTATCTCTCTGAAAGTAAACAATTCTTAATTTCTAGGGTTACGAATTTCATAAGCAAAGGGAGATTTTTAGGGTTTTGAATCAATATACCAAAGGAGATTTGTAAGGTTTAAAGATCTCCTGGGTTCCAATTTAATCTGCAACGAGAGATTCTGAAGGCTTAAATTCAACAAACGGAAAGAATTTTTGTTTCTACAAATTGGGGAATTTTTTTCTGGTTTAAAGCATTAACAATGATCAAGATTTTTTTTCTTTTTTGTTGATTGATTTGTTCTTACTGGTATTTTCTTAATAAAATATGCAGTATGTGAACTCATGTTTCTTAGGCCTATTCCTATGCATATGGCAAACATCAAGTTTTTCCATATATGCACCCACTATGGGTATGCCAAATTGCCAAACTCATATGCCTATATATGTCAGGAATAAAATATAGGCATACATGACAGAGTTTCCAGCGAGCGATAGAGAGTCCATCGCTCGATGGTCAAGCCAGCGCTCACTGGTCATTAAAACGCCAGCGCTAGTCAAGATGTCGCTCGACTCTCAGATCATCACTTATTAGATCTTCATCCAACAGCTAGTATTTCCCCATATAAATACCTAATTTCAATCTCATTTCAACTCACACCAGAATTTCTAAATCTCTCTAGAATTTCTCAATCTTCTTCTTTAATCTAAAACAATCACACCTTCTCTACAATTCTTTTCATTTCTTGTAATATGGATTCACAATCTCAAAGTCAAGACAAAGGCAAAGCTAGAAAAAACAAAGTCCGTGGTGCAAAATACACCCTGATAGAGGATGAATGCATTTGTCGTAATTATGTTTATTTTACCCAAGATTGTATCGATGGTGCACAACAACATGGTAACACCATGTGGGATAATATATTTTTGAAATATGAAGAACAAACCATGAACATCAATTCTCGTGATGCAAAAGGATTGGCAGAACACTTCATTGTAATCAACAGGGAAGTAGCCGCTTATGTTGCATTGATAATGCAAGCCAAGAGAGCAGGCAAGGAGAGTGGTCAGAACGATGTTGATTTTGAAAGACAGGTTCGTTTAGATTGGCAGCTAAAACATGGTAAACAGTCCACTTTCGAAAGTTGTTATCATATTTTGAAGTTGTTGAACAAATATAATCCAAATTTCTTAATAACTAATCAACAAGTACGTGAAAGGTCACCATATAATTCTTCTCCCTCAACACCAAATTCTTCACCGGATACTACAAGAAACCCAAAAGGTAACTTAGTTTTTAATAATTATGATGATGGTAAGAGAAAATTGCCAGGGAGGAACAATGCAAGACTAGCTAGAAAATTAGTTCAAGAAGGAGGGAGTTCCGGTGGATTTAACATGGTGGAGTTTATGGAACATCAAAAGACCATCGAGAAGCAAAGAGCAGTTGATAGGAAATTTCAAAACAGGGAGAGTAAAATAAGTCGTCTTTCTCAAGAAAAATTTGGGTTTGACTATGATAAGCATAACATCCTTCAAGCTAACACTTCAATTATGAACGCCCAACAAAAACATGTGTGGCAAATTGAATTTGACAGAATTCAAGCACAGATTGAACAACAAGCTGGATTTCCTAACAATGATGATGATGATGGAACTGATGATGAGTTTGATGTAGTAGTTCTTGTTGTAATCTAAACCGATTCATAATAATATTCCTCTCTTCATTGGATCTCGCCATTGAAATTTAAAATAAGAATAGAGATAGAGAAATTGGTGAAATATAGGTTGATGTAGGTGTGAGTACCTTGGAGAAATACGAGGGCGTATATATAGGAACCATTAGGGGGAAATAGCCGTTGCAAAATATCCAGTGGTCGATATATTAATATCTCCAGCGATACTATTTATATCGCTCGATATAATGTATAACGCCAGCGATAATCTCATTATCGCCAGCGTTATTCATAATGCCGTTCGCTAGAATGTCTATCGCTTATTGGTTTTCCCATAGTGGCGCAATTGGTTTGCCATGCCACCTAGTATGTCAGACAATATTTTTTTGCCATACCCATAGGAATAGGCCTTATAACGTGCCAAACAACTAAACTAAAGTACATGTATTTCAAATGACGTGTTATTCAATCACCTGCCGTTATAACTACCCTGCATTGGCAAAAACTCGGTGCCAAACGGACCCTTAACCCTCTCCGAAAAACCTATCGTCAGCAGTTCAATAAAGAAGGTAAACTACCGGAAGGGGAGACTCCCGTCCTATCCACATGCCATGAGTCTTGTACCCATTAACAAAAAAATCCACATGCCCCGACACCCTCTCTTCCTCGGTTCCTCTTATTGTCGAACTGATCCCAAGGCCCACAACATGGCCACCTAGACTCTCTCCTCACTAGTTGTTGATTCCTATCGATTTAAGCTGAGTCTAAGTATCAAAATCTAATAAGTTTATCCACTTGATTTCTTTTATGAGGGAGGATCCATGGACATTCTTAAATAGATAAGGTCGGACAAGATTTGCGCCATTTTCTCTGCAAAACCCATACGATAATGAATTTATGTATAATATTTTGATGGTATATTCTTCTTATAAGATTCTATATTCCTACAAAAGATGAGCACAATTCGAGATGTATAAAACCACCATTTACCCCTTTGAATATCAGCCGTTCAAAATTAACGGGTAAAATTAAGATCGGTAGATGGTCAGGTTTGCTATATCGAAATGCATTCATTTTTGATAGGAATATAAAGTCTTATAATAGGACATATCATTAAAATATTAGACTTAAATTCATTGTCGTTTGAGTTTACCGGAAAAAATAGCGCAAATCTTGTCTGACTTTGTCCATCTAAGAGTGTCCATGGATCTTCCCTCTTCTTTTATATGTTTCTGTAAATCTCATTTTGATCTCCAAGTCTAACTTACGTGATTTCAGAAATCTCATCCGGACCGTATATATTTAAGTGAAAAAAAGTCCGCGGAACCAGTACCATGTGATTTAAATCGCTCAATGGATTTACATCACTAAAAGTCATCATCTACAAGGCCCAATATACAATGGATAATTGTCAGGCTTCAACTTGACATAAAGTTTTCTAGAAATTAGCGCCAAAAACTAATTAATTGGCCACCATTTAATTAAAAATATCAATTAACCATTAGAATATAATTTTTTGACATCTGTTCATGAATTTTATGATGTACCATGAATATAGAAGTCACTGCTTAGTGCTGAAGTAGTAAGATATGAGTTCTTCTACTCTCCTCTTGTATGTTTTTCTCTGTATTTTCTTTCTTCAGTTTCATCACACTTTGCAATCAACATCACCCATTTTGTTTAATTTCGGAGATTCCAACTCCGATACCGGTGGATATGTTCCCGCATTAGGTATTTATATCGGTTTGCCCTACGGTAATACATTCTTCCTCAAGGGTACCAGCCGGTGGTGTGACGGACGCCTAATTATCGATTTCCTCTGTAAGTACCCATTAATTATTACCGCATTTTCCCTTCAAGATCTTAATGTTATTGACATTTAAGCAGTATTTTGTGGGTAAAATGAATGTACCGGTGTTGTACTTACAGGCGAAAGTTTGAAGCTGAAGTTTCTAAGCCCTTTCTTGGAGTCACTGGCACCAGATTTCAGAGGTGGCGCGAATTTCGCCATCTCAGCTTCAAAAACCATCATTGAACTATACGCTCCATTTTCACTGGACGTACAAGTTAAACAATTCTTCCGTTTCCAGCTCCGTTCGCTCCAACTCATCTCAGAAGGTCACAAAGATATGATCGACGAAACCGGGTTTGGGAGAGCGCTTTACATGATCGACATTGGACAAAACGATCTTCTAGGTGCGCTATATCTATCAAACTTAACTGCACCACCGGTAATCAAAAAGATTCCGTTAATTCTCGGAGAAATCAAATTAGCTGTTCAGGTAAGGTACAAGAGTACTGTATAAATTGTTGGAAGTCTTTCATCCGGCTTATCTGACTTTTGATTTAAAAATGTAGAATCTTTATAAATTTGGTGGCAAGAAATTTTGGATACACAACACCGGACCACTAGGTTGTGTGCCGAGAGAGCTTGCTCGTCACCCTCATAACACCACGGATCTTGATCGAATTGGATGTTACAAGGTTCACAATGCTGTGTCGATGGCTTTTAATAAAGGATTAAAGGCTCTTTGTGAAGAATTAAGGTCAACATTTATAGATGCAACCATTGTCTATGTTGATATATACACCATTAAATACGACCTTTTTGCAAACTACAAAAGATATGGTAAGTAGGAGGTGCGAAATGCAAATAGTAATTCTTTTTCTCAATAGGTTTTAGTTTCTGATGGTCTTATCATTTTTTTTTTTTTTTGGTTTAGGTTTTACAAAACCACATAAGGCTTGCTGCGGGTTTGGGGGCGAGCCAAACAATTACAACGTGAAGGCAACATGTGGCCAACCTGGCTACACAATGTGCGACAATGTGACGCAAAATATAGTTTGGGATGGACTTCACTACAGCGAAGCCGCTAACCGTATAGTTGCCTCACAAATCCTTTCTACAAAATTTTCCACGCCACCTATAACCTTGGATTCTTTTTGGAAATCTTGATTCTCTTTAGTTTTATCAGTCTTATGCGATTGATAACTTCAGTACTCTTTGGGTCATAAACATGCATATTAGGGACAATTATGTATCGGCATCATCCTGCCACTCGGTCTTTTGTAAGTTAATTCCGCCTTTTTCTTTTTCTTTTAAGCTTTCTTACCTTTGTAAGTGCAATATCGAAGTTTCCCTAAAAGTTTCAATTGGGAATGATTTCTCCTTGCAACACAATTTATGGGTCGGAAAGAAAGGATAGGATGAATAAGTAAGAATAATAGCATGTCCATGTTTTGTAATTGATGCTTCAAAAAAAAAAAAAAAGGTTCTGTAATTGCCTCCCTTTGTTACCTTGAGTTACAAGGAGAACCATAAAAATCAAAACAGCAAATGAAAATTGGGTATTATCATAATTCATAAATGGTCACATATCCCATATGGCTTCCTAGACGCAACTTATGTAAAGAGCATGGTGGAATGGAGTTGATCGATGAACAAAGAGTGGTGAAGTGGAAAGAACAAAATTTTTGAAACATGACTCCAGTAGAGATGTTGTACATGGTGTTAGTTTTGTTGGTTGTCTTTGGATATTGTTTGAAGACGAAAGGGGTACCTCATGCTGTAATGGGCATTATTTTGTGAAACCTCGGTTTACCATACAAATTTTGCGGTAGATATCTGGTGATTGAATTGTTTGTGAGCGTCAACAAAATTTACATGATGCTCTATATAAAATCTGCCAATCTGTAACAACTAGGATAAAGAGCACCGTAGCAGTGTATGTTATGCATATGCAGTCATAGGAAGTATTGTCAACAACTAAGCCGATCAAAAAAAAAAAGTATTGTCAACAACTAATAACTTACAATGTGTGGCCTAAAACGAATAATTAGATGTTCAGAGGACTAAAATCAAACAGTTTAACATCTGAGATGGTGGTGGAAATTGATAATTATACCAACATTATCAAGACATAAATTCCCTTTTTATTACCAAAATGGCCACCTTTTTAGTTCCACATATACAGAAGAAATCCATGGGTATGTGAAGTTTTTGGTTGAGTCCGATCCATGGGTCCATGGGTATGTGAAACTTTACATGTCATGTAACGCACGGTGGGCTAAAATTCACATGTAATTTTTGGTTTCATCGACTCGTCAACAACCTAAAATTTATCTTGTTCAAAACTTTTTCATCTTCGTTATTTTCCAATTTTTATTGGCTTCTCTTAAATATAGCCCACATATTTATTAACCATAACCTAAAAAGTTTAAATCAAAATGAAAGCCAAACAAGTCTTAATTTTTATGAAAAATCAAACTTAACCTGGCACTTTTAGGGGCGACCCCGAAAGAATTAGGGGCGACACTAAAAGACAAAAAAGGTCACCCAAACGTAAATCTAAGCTACCCCTTATCTTCGATTTTTCGAAATGGCCAATATGCCCTTATATAATAGGTAACCAACACCATAATCGGTAGGTTAAAGGTGAATCGGTAGGTTAAATTGAAACTATGCCTACCGATTATTGTGTAGATACTTGACCAATAATCCCTTTTATAATCGGTAGCTTATCCAACTTGTAAGACTACCGATTATAAGAAGCCCCGTATTCAACCTTGGCCAAATTTCATAGGTTTTGAGGGGTGCAGAGCCAACCATAACCAGCTTGGATTGAGTCATGGATGTAGCCATAATCGTAAGCCAAATAGGTTCCACAACCTACCGATTATAGGTTGCCCCAAATTTAGTTTTTTCTAAAATCCTTCACGTGATGAATTTTGAAATATACCATAATCGGTAGTGTATATAATTATATAACCCACCGATTATAACGGGCCCCGGATCCAATCGGGAGTTAAATATATTACCAAACCATCCGATTATTAGTTGCCCCAAAATGAGTTTTTCTAAAATCCTTCTTGTGATGAATTTTGAAATCTACCATAATCGGTAGAGTTTATTACTTCTTACCGTCCGATTATAAGGAGCCCCAGATCGAACCCTTGCCAAATTCCATAGGTTTCGAGTGTACAGAGCCAGGCATAACCATGTGGTTCGTGATTTGGATGTAGCCATAATCGTAAGCCAAATAGGTTCCACAACCTACCGATTATAGGTTTCCCCAAAATGAGTTTTTTCTAAAATCCTTCATGTGATGAATTTTGAAATCTACTATAATCGGTAGTATACTCCACTTAATAACCTACCGATTGTAAGGAGCCCCAGATTGAACCCTTGCCAAAATCCATAGGTTAAGAGGGTACAGAGCCGGCATAACCATGTGGTTCGTGATTTGGATGTAGCCATAATCGGACGTCAAGTAGGTTACATAACCTACCGATTATAGGTTGCCCCGAAATGAGTTTTTTCTAAAATCCTTATTTGCGAAATGTTTAATTTGAAATCTGACATAATCGGTAGATGATAAAACTTATACCATACCGATTATAAGTGGTCAGGGTTCAACCTTTGACAAAAACTATAATATTCGGTAGCCAAAACAATAATCGGTGGTTTCACTCAATAATCGGAAGCAAACTCTGTAATCGGTAGGCTGGGGTCTACATATTAGTGTTCGGAAAAAAAATTTGACTCATCGCGAGGTAACTCCCGATTGAGTGAGAGAAGAAGAAGAAAGAAAAGAAGAAAGAAAAGAAGAAAGAAAAGAAGAAGAAGTGGGTATATGTTGCCAACTTCCGATTTTTGCCAACTTCCATAAACATGGATGGGTACGAAGAAGGACGTGAAGTTGTTGAAGTTCAAGGTTCACTACCGTTTAGAGATGATGATTTGGGGTATATGTTGAATGATCCAAACTTTGATGGAGATGAAACCCTAGACGACGCTTTCATGGAAGAAAATGGAGAATCACCCGAGATCGAAGCTAACGATTCATCAAACATACGGGTATGTTGTTAACAAACTCTAATACCCATGTTATCCATGTTACGTGCGTTTGTGTGTGTTTTCGAACGTGAAAATTCGATTTCTGCATGCATTGAATGACATGAACGACATATATTCGGTAGTTAATTTAGTAACATATCTACCGATTATCAATAATCGGGTATATTTTGATGTATTAATCTACCGAATATTAAAAAATCCCCAAATTGAAAGCTTCAATTTCTCATAATCGGAATTTGTCTACATGAATAAACGTTCGATTATTGGTATATAATAATCGGTTGGTTAATTAATTTATAGTCCCTCCGATTATTGAAGCTTTTACACGTAAGAATTGTTCATTTACGTATGTCGTTAATCGGTAGACTATATGCGTACATGACTACCGATTTCTCATAATCGGTTAAGTTGTATAGTATTAAATCACCGATTGTATTACAATCGGTTACTTATTATCTAAACTTCCTTCCGATTTCTAATGCATAACTTGTTGTTGTTGTGCGTAGGTCATTGTAGCGGTTGATGACGATTATTATTTGAGGCCTGATACTTCCCTACACTATGCAAACGATTTGGTATGGTCATGAATTATCTTTTCTTTTTCCAATCGTGTATGTTAGATGGTTATGCTTATTTTTTTTGTTTTGTAATATGCCCATTTAGATATTTGGAAGTAAGAAGGAGGCCAAGGAATGGCTTATGAACAAGGCAAAACAGAAGATGTGCGTGGTAGTTCAGAACCGTTGCGTTAAGAATATTTGGTTTGAAATGGTATGTGAGCGAGGTGGGGAGAAGAAGAGTCACGAGGGAAAGAATAATAAGTATGTAAGGAAGACGGAGAGGAAGAAGTACCGAACTCATACGAAGAAGATTTGATGCCCATTTAAGATTGTCTTCTATAAGCCCGATGGTAAGGAAAGTAAAGATTGGAAGATGTCTAAAGTTGCTAATGGTTGTCACAACCACGATGATCCGGATACTCTTATTGGACATGTAATGGTTGCGAAGTTAAAAACACATGAAATGGAGACGGGAGGTCTATGCGTATCCAAAAGGCGAGTGCGATCTTAAGTAAAATAAAGGCGGACGACCCCGACAACTTGTCTTCTTTGTCTACAATTAGGTCGGCCCTAGCTACGATCAAAAGGACGGAATGGGATGGTAGAACGGTCATGCAACAATCGTAGTGGTTAGCTGAGTTACACGACTACACGTTGAGAACGGAAGAAAAGGATGGTAAAGTGGTACGTATTTTCTTGGCACATCCCGAAATGATAAAATTGGCTCAGTGTTTTCATCAAATTGTGTTGATAGATGCCACTTACAAGACAAACAAATATAACATGCCGTTGTTGAACATTTCTTGTCACACTTCGGACAAAAACACGTTTACGATTGCATGGGGTTTAATGGATCATGAGAACAACGTGAGTTTCATTTGGATGCTGGAGACGCTGAGGTCCATTTACAATGGGGATGATTTTCCAAGGGTTATTGTAACGGATAACGATCAAGCCTTAATGCATGCAATAGCGGTAGTGTTTCCTGAAGCCCGAAACTTGCAGTGTACGTGGCACATTCAATGCAACCTCAGACACAATTGCCATCGCCATTTCCAAGCTAAAAAACCAAGGAAGGGTACCAAGAGGTCGAAGGAAGAGGATGAGCGCATTAGTAAATTAACTGAGGAAGAACGAGAGGAAGAGAAGAGGTTATTTGATGAAAAATGGAAGGAGTATGGGATAATTTGGAGATCGTTCATGAAAGCATGGGACAAGATCGTTTGGTCAATGACCGAGGTAATTTACGAAAGAAACTTGAAGAAATTTGAGGAAGAATATTGCAAGGACTACCCAAAACCCGTTGAGTATTGTAAAACACAATGGTTACCGATTAAGGAGAGGTTTGTATATGCATGGACATATGAATATCGTAACTTCATGAACGAGGCGACAAGCATTGCGGAGGGGTCTCATGGCCGATTAAAGAAAATACTTCTAGGTAGTCAAAATGGAGTTGTGTCGATCCAAGAAGCAATCCATGAATTCACCAATCGTGATCTCATAAAGATTAAGGATTCTATGCAATTTAGTGTACATAAATTCCTACGGAACACGAAGGGGAAAGATTGCTTCTAAGGGGCATTGTTCATAAAGTTTCACGTTGGGCAATAAATCACATGATGGAACAATTGAAGTTGTATAAAGCTTACGATGACGAGAATACAGTTTGTGTTTGCAAGGATATGATAGGTATTGGTCTCCCATGTCGTCATAAAATGGGTAGGTACGTTGATGTGATTGACATCAATGATATTCATCCATTTTGGAAGCAATTAAATTTCACTCCAAGCACCCCCGTAGTCGATGGTCCGTCGTTCATGGAGTCGGAATTTTATGCAAGAATAGCCGAGCGTTATGCTACAACAAATGGCGCCAAGAAGCAAATATTGATGCATGATTTGGAGCAAGCTCTTCACCCTCGTTTAAGGGAGGTTGATGAACCTATTAAGCAAAAGGGGGCGGGTAGGCCAAACACCGAAGTGTCGAGGACCATTGAAAGAAAAGAATTAAAGGATCATTTGTCTAATAAAAGAATATTGTGTCGGCATGAGCGTTCGGAAGCCGAATTTGAAGATGAGCCGCAACCCAAGAAAAGAGGTCGTCCAAGAAAAGATCAAAATGGAAGTCCAAAGGTCTCTACGAAGCCTTCTCAAGTAAGTCAAGTCGATGCGGTGGAAGAAGTTGTGTTAGTGGAGACCCAAACTAGCTCCGTAGTTATTGATCAAATGAGCGACTCGCCACAAACACATTCAACGGAAATGGTGACTATAAGAGAGAAGTATGGTACTCTTCGTTGTCCTAGGAATTTTCATGGAAGACCAACACGATCAAGGTATACGATTATAGAAGAGTATATGAAACAACTCCCTCCACTCATTGTTCCATTTGTTTTGTCCACCGACGAGGTTGATGGGGATGGCAATTGTGGGTTTCAAGTCGCCTCGGAACAAATTGGTTACTTTGGAGAGGCGGTGAACCAAGATGTCACCCAATGGCAAAATTTAAGAACTAAGATGGCGGTACAACTAATAAAGGACAAGGATTTCTATATGGAGATGATGAAGGAAGGAGATAGGCACGACAAAGAACTAGAGTTCAAAGACTTTGTTGCGCGTGTAAAGTGCCGAAAGGGATTGAAGACAATCGGATCCAAGTATTGGATGACAATGCCTAAATGTGGATATCTCTTAGCGGACGCTTTGAATTGCGTGGTACATTTCTTTGTTCCTCCTAGGTATGGACATTCTAATACGACACCTACAAGGACGGTTTGCGATAAATCGGTTAAAGATAGAAGAATTGTTATGGCATTTGTGAATGAGATGCATTTTATCGGTTTAAGAGTAAAGAGGATTGCCCATTACCTCCGTTGGTCGGTTGGAGCGATTACTTCCCAACGAATCATTGTAACGATTGGTTGAAACAATATGAGACCAACATGTTGGATTGGGATCGCGTCATGAAGGTGGATTTCTAGGAAGGCCTCACTGGAATTGGTTCCCTCGGATGATGAAGATCAATGATTGTTATGTTTGAAATATGTATTTTGGAAAGCCCTATTTGTACATGTTTTTTTTGGAATTTTGTGGAAAATACTGTGAAGTCTAAAGCTATAATCGGTTGTTATATTTTTAATATATCAACCGATTATACAAGCTTTTGTAAACAGACTCAATCAATATTATAATCGGTTATTAACTTTTTGAATTTATCTTCCGATTAAAAGGCTGACAAAACAATCAATTTTTTTCCCAGAATCGGTAGATTACATATTATATAAACATCCGATTGTCACCATACTCTGACAAAAAATAAACTGTAAATTTTTCCCAGAATCGGTAGACAACATATTGAATAAACTTCCGATTGTCACCAAAGTCTGACAAAAAAGCTGAAAATCTTCCCAGAATCGGTAGACAACATACTGCATTAACTACCGATTGTCACCAAAGTCTGACAAAATAGGTGAAAATCTTCCTGCATCGGTAGACAATATAAAATAATAACTTCCGATTGTAACCATCAATCAACATTTATATTTTATTCTGACGGACTTCGAGGAATTCATAACTTCCATCATAAGTGAATTCTTCACCCTTTTCCACTAAGTACTGTCTTTTTGCGAGTGTCTCCTATATAAACAAACATAAAATAATGTCAACTTCGTTTTAGTAAGAAAGATTAAACACCCGAGCGTTATACTTACAAATTGTTGGATCGACAAGCTTAAGTGGCTAGTGTTAAACATCCTCTTTTGTATCGTTATGTAATCATTTACCCCTTTTTGGACAAGTCGGAAACGATCATGAACTTGTTGGAGTGATCTTTGCTTTGGATTTCCATACTCTCGCACAAATTGGCTATATACCCTCGCCCAAAAGACTTCGGGTGTTAACCTTCCTGCTATGACATCTTCACGTCTTGTTTCACGATACCATGTTTTCACAATGACCAAATCTTCATCTGCGTCAAACGTTGCCATGCTTGTAAGTTGAGATATAAAATGAATTCACAAGAGTAGACGATGGAAAATCTATTTGTAGAATACACAATGTTATATACGTGTTGTTTGGTGCATAAATAAAAAGAGTTTACCCTCCTTATATAGATGAGAGTCCCAACGTCTCTTTTTTTTTGAAAATATGGCCGTTGATGCGTACTTTTACAAGACTGTACTGAAATTGCGTACAATTATTACCCACAATCGGTAGTAAATGTTTGAACAAAGCACCCGATTATTCGTAATCGGTAAACATGTATTGTTATATACTTCCGATTATAGGTTGTTTTGTCAACAGAGTTCTCAGTTTCATTAGAGTAGTATAATCGGAGGTTTCTCAATATGTATTATCTACCGATTGTATGTGGTTTTCGAGGCACGGCTAGTTTCTTTTGAACGAACTAGCTTTGGAGTATAATCGGTAGTTAGATCAACAATTAAAACTTCCGATTTTCATAAATATTTTGAAATTCATAACAATATCACCTACACATCATCATAATTTTACATTGAACTCCCTCAATTATATTACAAGGTATTGTGATTAGCGTCGTGGACGTGTTGGACGAGTCCTAAATGGATTAAATCTTTCCATCGCCCTAAGGATTCTAAAATGAGCTTCATAACTAAGCTTGATCTTTTCCATCTCCGCCATTCCCGAGAGATCGTTCTATAACCTTATCATTGGTTTCACCCTCAATCGATATTGATTCACAAGATAAGTTAAATGGACGAATTCTTGGACGTGTCCATTTATTGAACCAACTCGGCAGAAAAGATCAGCGGAGTGACGGTTGTTTGGGTTACCGGTGTCGTCGCAGAATTTTCGTGAATTTTCCCCAAATAACTCATACTCATTATGCCTCCTTGCCTTCGTTCTTCTCCTCGTCTCGGATAGAATTGAACATAGCGCCTACATAAAGATAAATCTTCTTCAATGGTGAACTCCGTAGGATTAATGAATGGTTGGGCCATTATGTTGAAGATGATGTTGGAGAGAGTTTAAAGGCATTTGTGTTCCATAGAGAGTAAAAGGATACAATCCTTATATACAGTTTAGAGTTCCAACGGCTGTATTTTGTTGGGGCAACTGTATAATCTGTAGTCAAATGAAGTATTTTAACTTCCGATTATACAGTTGCCCCAAATTTTGTTTTTGCAGAAATGTCATTTTTTTCGAATTTGGGAACTATATTAATCGGTAGCTAATAACCTACCGATTATACAAATTGCCCCAAATTTTGTTTTTGCGAAATTGTCATTTTTTTCGAATTTGGGAACTAGAATAATCGGTAGTTAATAAGACTTCCGATTATACAGTTGCCCCAAATTTCTTTCTTGGCGAAATCACCAATTTTGGGAATTTAGGATCTACTATAATCGGTAGTCTCGTGAGGTTATTTCCCTTCTGATTGTTATAGAAGCCGGATGCGAGTTTGGCACAAAATCGATATTAATCGGTAGTATAATATCGTTACTAAGCTTCCGATTGATTTCCCATAATCGGGCACAAAATACCTTCCGATTGTGTAAGGGCATTAACGTATTCTCCGCGTTTTTGGACATCCCTTAACGGTGTATATGGGTTGGGAATAAAAAAGTCGCCCCTAATTCTTTCGGGGTCGCCCCTAAAAGTGCCAGGTTTTTTTTAATCATACTTAAATTTTTTTGTAATCAAAATAAACCCTATTTTAGGTTTTACAAAACCACATAAGGCTTGTTGCGGGTTTGGGGGTGAACCAAACAATTACAAAGTGAAGGAAACATGTGGCCAACCTGGCTACACAATGTGCAAGAACGTGACATAGAATATAGTTTGGGATGGACTTCACTACAGGGAAGCCGCTAATCGTGTAGTCGCCTCTCAAATCCTTTCTACAAAATTTTCCACTCCACCTTTAACCTTGAATTCTTTTTGGTAATCTTGATTCTCTTTATGTATTGGCATCATCTTGGCACTCAGTAATCATCTTGACACTCATGGCCTATTTGGATAAGACATCAGAAGTCGAAAAATCAGAAGTCAATTTGGCTTCCAAATTACAAAATAGCTTCTAGAAGTCGAAATATTAACTTTTTGTAAAGTAAAATAATTTTGCTTCTGACTTCTGCTTCTGACTTCGACTTCTGGAAAAGCAGAAGACAGAAACAGACTTGTATCTAAACGCGTTATTAGTCTTTTTAATGCTAATGTAAGTTTTCTTTCCTTTGTATGCAATATCAAACATTCCCTTGCTCGACCTGGTTTTAACCGCAGTTCGTATATATACCACTCAACGATCAACTACGGAAAAAGATAGAATCACAAAGACAAATAAGACCTTATTGATTATCCCATATGGCTTCGTTGACATAACCAATGTAAATATCAAGGTAGAATATAATTGATCAATGAACAGAGAACGATAAAGTGGAAGAACAAATTGTTGAAACATGATTTCAGTAGAGATGTTGTATTTGGTGTTTGTTTTACTGATTTTCTTTGGACATGGTTTTAAAGACGAGAGGAATGTGTCATGCAATTTGGCTAGTATGGTCATTATTTTGCGAAACCTCAATGTATCATATAAATTTTATGTCCAATTAAATGATAATTGAATTGCTTGCGAGCGTCGATAAATTAAACATGTTGATCTCTATATGAAATATCTACCAATATGTAACAACTACATGTAGGGGTAAAATGTATCGTACAAAGTGTATGTTATGCGTTTATGTTTTCTTTGGAGAAGATATTTTCAACAACCAAGAACCTACACTGTATAATATGAAAACGCAAAATTAAATGTCCCGAGAGCATTTAAATAAATAATTTAGCATCTGAGATGATTCTCTTTTTTTTCCTTTTTTTTTTTTTTTGAAGTATTTGAGATTGTGGTGGAAATTGATAATTATACGAACATTATCAAAAATGCAAATCTAAAATGTGAAGTAAAGTAAGAGCATGTTGGAGTATATCATATGGGGTCCACGACTTCTTGGTTTCAGAAGCGACAAAATGGAAGGAATTGGATATGTGAAACTCCATGTGTAATTCAAGGCATGCTAAACATGTAATATATGGTTTTCCAGTTTTTTGGTTGATTAACCCTTGGATTTGAATTTTTGGGTCTTGGAAAACAAGTAAAACTTAGACAATGTTAAAATACCGTGATTTCTTAAGATACTTTCTAATATCCCAAAATGGATATTTCACCTAATAGTGAAAATAATTTTTTAAACACCTGACAAAATTCCCTTTTGAATGTTACGGGCGCACATTCTTGGATTTTGGACCACATAAACCTAAAAGGCTTCCTTTCTTCTTTATGCGAAGCTAACCCCTTAGCTCTGTCGTTTCTTTCAAACCTTCCTTCTTCCTTCATTAATATAGAAACAAAATTGAGAGGCAAAATCCACAATTTCGTTTTTCTTCCCATTTACACAAATCCAACATTTAAAACATCTCCTTATGATCTGTGTTTTACTTATTAAATTTGATATGTAAGTAACTATCATTGAGTTGAGAAATTCATTTATTAGATAGGATTTTGAGAGAAAAATTGTCGTAGATCTGATCTTTATTGTTAAGATTTCATTCGGTGTGTGTTTGGTTTGGGAAAATCACAGGGTAAAAATTGACAATAAAGATTGATTTTTGGATTCTTGAGAATTGAGAATGAAAAATCACAAGGATTTATTATCGAGGTTTGTAATTGCCACATGACTAGTGTTTTAAAAAAAAATTTCCAGATGAACATATACTTATAAATGAAAAATATAGAGTAGGTAGGGGTGTACTGGCACCACCAGTTGCAAGACTACAACAACATTCCCACGGTACACAAGATGCTTGAGATAATTGTAATGGTAGGGGATTCATTGTTTGAGATCATTACTAGTGATTAATAAAATAAACCTGGATATATCCATGAAATACAACAGATGCACCTGAGTTCATAATGTATATCCTGATATAAAAATAGGTTTTGGCCTAGATGCACTCGAGTGCATGGTATATATTTTTTTGAATTTTTTGTTGTTCCTTTTATTATTCTTTTGTAATATTTTTTTCTGGTTGATGTTTTAGTGATGAAAATGGTGTTGGATTTATTGCTCGAGATCATAACTTGTGATTTTGGTAGTGTATAATACATTGCGGGTGATTAGTATGATAAAGCTAGATTTATCCACGAAGTATACAAGATGCACCAGAGTGCAAGACACAAAATGCACCAGACTTTATTGATTATCCCATGTGGCTCCGTCGACATGACATAACCGATGTAAATAGCATGGTAAACATGATTTCAGTAGAGATGTTGTATTTGGTGTTTGTTTTGCTGATTGTCTCTGGACATTATTTTAAAAACGAAAGGAATGTGTCATGCTATTTGGCTAGTACGAGGCATTATTTTGCGAAACCTCAATATATCATATAAATTTTATGTCTAACTAAATGATAAATGAATTGCTTGTGAGTGTCGAAAAATTAACATGTCCATCTATATATGAAATCTCTACCAATCTGTAACAACTACATGTAGGGAAAAAAGTATCGTACAAAGTGTATGTTATGTGTTTATGTTTTTTTTTTTTGAAGAAGATACTTTCAACAACCAAGAACCTACGATGTATAGTATGAAAACGCAAAATTAGATGTTCAGAGAGCATTTATCTAAATAGTTTAGCATATGAGATGTTTTTTTTTGTTTTTTTCTCTTTTTCTAATTTTTTTTTTTTTTGGAAGTATTTGAGATGGTGGTGGAAATTGATAATTATACGAACATTATCAAAAATGGAAATATTCTTTTTATTAGCAAAATGTTTAGGAAACCGAGAGCATGTTGGATCATATCATATGGGGTCCAAGACTTCTTGGGTTCAGAAGCGAAGAAATAGAAGAAATTGGGTATGTGAAACTTCAAATATAATTCAAGGTATGCAAAAATTCTCACTAATGTAGGGTTTTCATCTACTCGTCAACAGCCTAGAGATTATCCGCACTTGGTAAGAAATTACTCATACCAATTTCCATTTATCATCTCAGTTTGTTTGATTATGACGTCTCTTTTGTTCTTTAAAGAGGTTATACATTCAAAGTATGCCTTGTTATCCAAAATTAGGGGTGTACAGAATGCCCGGAAGCCTGCGGCCTGCCATGTACCGCCCGGGTCCGAAGGAGCCCATGGGCGCCCGACAGCCTGTCATGGGCTAGCCCGGCCTGTCCGATAATTATAAGTGTGCGGACCCGGGTTTTTGTTCAAATATTGGAGTTCAGCCTGTTAGCCTGCCTGGTAGCCTGTTTAGTTACCCGGCCTGCCTGACTACCAATAGCCTCGAATAAAGTTTTCTACAAGTGTGATGGATTTCTCAAGAACTTAAATTTCATATGTGGACAATTTATTGAGGTTAGATAAAATTCTGAATTACATTTCACAGTAATGAATATGAATTTCTTGAACTATCATTTGAACGAGTTACAGATATATCATCATTCATCAAGCCAAAAAAAACAAACATATATACTTTAAAATTTTGAATTATCTCTTGGGCCCGAGGCCTTCCCGGCCCGACCTGGCCTGGCCTGTATTGTTTCACGGGTATGGACGGGCCATGGGCATTAAATTTTTGTTATTGCCCGGCCCGGCCCGGCCTGTTAAACTTAATGGGTAGTAAGGACTACAAGCCCATCCGGCACGGCCTGTGCTATAATCGGGCTTGGGCTGGCCTGCCCGGCCCGATGTACACCCTATCCAAAATCTATGTGATCTAAAACATGCATTATGATTTAAAATTTACAGTTGTGACCCGAAATCTACTTCGAGATCTAAAACATGCATCGTGATTTAAAACATGCGTTACAGGTTAGTTTGTTTGTGACTCAAAACATATCTCGAGATCAAAACTCTACACCGTAATGAAAATTATTCTTAGTTTACAAAAAATTACAACATATCTCGAAATTTGCATGATCGCTAGAGTTAGATACCAATGTAGAGATTTAATAGTCAAGATTGTGTTGATTTTTATGATTTGATACCAGCCCTAACAAAAATAGGTATCCGCCTTTGGCGATCATGAGAATTTAACATGTAACCCATAATTTATACTCGCCATGACCCCAAACTTATCACGTAAATAAAATTCCAGTGTTCCAAAATTTGTAGGATGAACAAAACCTAACACTTAAATAACCAAAATTGGCAAAGATTGAATTCACTAAGAGCATCTCTTATGGGTAGTCTCATTTGATACTCGCATAAAGTTGGAGATTTGTGTATAACAGCCATAAAAATAAGGAAAAAGACGACGATTTATTTAATTTGGAGTTTCAGTATTGTAGTCAGTATTTTGGAAAAAACCCAAGTTATCATTTTGATACTACATTTGGCATAGCTAATTTTTTATTTATATAATCCCGATTGTTCGCCAAATTTAAAGAATGTGTAGTTTTCAATCCAAACTATATTGCAGTCCGTACTGTTTAAAATATTAAGGCTATGTTGATTGTTGACTCAATGTCTAAATGAAAGCATCGTTAATAGTCGGCATATAACTCATCATAGCCGTGCCAACTTCTTCAGTGAAAAAGCAACTATCGTCAGCATGAAATTTATAATCTTAACAACGCTGCTATTGCAGTCGGCATGGTACTCATCATGCCGACAATGCTGGTTGTTGCTCCAAAACTGAAATACTATGTTTTATGTCTCCAATTTAGTAAACCAAATTCCAAAAAAATCAAAACACTAAGTTATAAGGAATGGGTTTGTAGAGAAAGGAAGAGAAGTTTTCGCCGGACACTGATTTTAAGTATTCAACTTAAATTTTATGTTAGGATTATGATATATATTACGGAAAAAGGCGACTCTGTCTGTTTAGCATTATAAAACGCCCCTTATCAGTATACCTAGCATTTTTTAACGCTGAGCATTCCCCAATTTATGGGAGTATCCCCAAATGTGGATTCAAAGAGAACCAAATTTCCCTAAGAAACAATAGTAGTCAAAAATAACAATCGAAAACTGTAAGAAAAACATTAGTCGCCTAATCATTTGTAATAAATTTGTATTACCTAAAAATGATAAGATATTACTTAAAGTATCAAGTGGTGTAGGTTAAAGATGAAGAATTACTAAATTTTTTATTACCGGGTCTAGAAGGTACCAAAATTCATATAAAATAAAAACATTACAAGGAGGGTTGGTCCCAGTAAACTGATACCCCTACTAGCAGTCTTAAAAGTTAAGTTTACCATGTTCCTTTATGGTGAAGACTATTTCCAACTTTATTATCTAGTAAGGGAATTATTTTGTGAGACCTCAATTTCTCTCGTAGATTTTGCGTCAACTAAATGATAATTGAATTATTTGTCAACGAACTAACACCGTGTTGGTCCATATATAAATCTCCACCAGTAGCTATCAAGAACCTATAGTGTGTCTTAAATGTTACAAGTAGATGTCTGGAAGATTAAAAATAAATAGAGATTATGAACCGAGATGGTTGAGGAAAATGATTTTTGTTTATTATCCGGTAATGATGATTACAAGAACACTATAAAAACCCCCGATTATAAAAATTGCAAATATTAGGGAACTTTGATAATTTGATGCCAATATTTCACATCAGTAAGTTCTCTCTAAAGTAGTAATTTGACTCTAGAATATTTTTATTTTATTTTTTTTGATAGAAAAGTTAATATATTAATTAAGAGGAGGGATCCCTTCACACTTTTATTATCACACTATCTCACACGTTGAATGTCATTTTTGTGAATAAAAACCAAACCGTAACGGATTTGAAGAAGGTCTACAATTTCATTTTTATCAAAAACATTAGAAATAATGCTTTCCTTTTGCACTTGTTGTTGCAAGTGCTTTGACATGTGTTGTAGTCTTCTAATACTTGCTTCTTTAGCTACTGAGTCTGTTGCCGCATTATGAGTTCTGTTTATGAATCTCACCTTAGCTTGTGGAAGTTTTCCTATATAAGATAAAATTTCTTCTATAGTGTTCTCTGCTGTCCATGATATATCTGATCCTTTTTTGTTGATAGAATCCGCTAGCACTTTACAATATGTAACAATAAAAAAATTAGATAGTAGATTGTTTTGTAGCCAAGTTAAGGATTTTAGTAGAGCCTTTGCTTCTGCGTGCAAAGCCGAAGAAGCAAAATCCGAACCTGCAGAAAGATGCATAAAGGTTTTTTGGTCGACCGACTACAGGATAAAAGCATATTCCATGGAAAGGTTATCTATATTGAATAAAGCATCTGTGAATATTATCCAATCTGTGTTTAGGTTGTTCCAATAGTATTTAGGCGAACTCTTTTGCTGGATCTTCTTATTTTTTTTTCTGGGTATTTTCCGGAGAGGATTGGATGAACTTCTTGATTTGTTGAATCAGAGAAATTGGATCTGGAAGTATTTTCCTAATAAATAGTCTAATACGTGGTATTGCTTGCAGCTTCCATAATTTATTCCACGGGAATTCATTGACCTCCTCATTATCTGAATTTTGACTAATGAGGTAGTTATAGATGTTTTTTGCCGTGAAATTCCCAGAACTGTGATGTTTCCATCTGATTTGGTCTCCCTTCTCCTTATTCGGAGTTATAGCTAATATTTTTTCCTTTATTTCCGGCAAGAATAGTCCATCTAGTTTCCCATTGTCCCATGACCCTTCACTTGCCAGACAAAGTTTCCCCTTATAATATTGAGACCTTTTTGAATGCTTTTCCAAATCCAAGATAGCTCATAGTTTCTCGTAGGTTCGAAAGGGTTTATATCACAAACTCCTTGTCGTCAACAGCCATTGGGACGTAAGGTTCATTAAGGTAGGAGTTTATATCAATAAACCTTCTTGGCTGATGATATCGAACCAGGGCCTTCTGAATCTCATGAGTCTTATACACAAAAGCCTTTATCTGTTGAATCTCCTTTCGCATCTCTTTCAACACTTAAAGAACATCAGAAAACTTCTGAGAGTTTGAAGGAACAACTCTTGGCTTCCTCACATTCCTTCTTTTTCTTTTCAATGTTGGAGCTAACGGAGATTTCACTTTTTCCTTCATGATTGATGGCTTGACAATCATATTAACACCCTTTCCATCAGAAGACATGGCACTTGGAGCATCCATAGGCGTATGGGTTTGTGAGAGGAAATCACAATCTCAACAAGTAGTCTTAGGATAAAAAGGAGTTTCAAGGAAGGAAAAAGAATGTAGGGTTTCGAAACCTTTAACAGGTTCGTACACGTCCAACTCTCAACCCTATAAAGAGTAGAATTGACGATGATAACCCTCACTTTTGTTGATAGACAGGAAAGAGTAAAAACTAAGAAAAAAAGAGAAAAAAAACTTTTCCTAAAGCCAGAGAGGTACAAAATCATTGTCTCTTTTGATCAGGCACATGAGACAAGATTTCCAACAACAACACAATTAAGTTGCGTTACGGTGAACAACAATTTGTCCACCATTTTCCTCTTGTGAGGAATCTACAGACCTCTGTCTATCAAAACGAATTGACCATACTTTCTTCTCTAATGGTATTGGTTTATCCTTGGAAACTAACTTCTTAGACGAAGACAAAATCTTACATACCTCAGCAGTTTTCTGAGCAATTTTAAGCTTGTGTGCTAATCGATTTGCTCTTCGTTGAAGTTTGTTGACGTGCATCAATTGGTGTTTGTACTTGTAACACTTTGATAGTTCATGACCTTTTTGAGAACAAAAAGAGCACGTTAATCTTGGATAATATTCAGGCATCTGAGATGTGCACGCAGCTGGACACATAGTGGAACCTGAAACATTACAAACAGAGTTTCCTAAGAATGGGTCAACTTTTTTCTTCCAGATTAGTTAGGTTTTCTTCTGAAAGAATATCAATATTGATGTATGTATTGCTACAATTATCAAAATAAATATTTTTACCAAGAAGTGCAACACTTGATTTCTCGTCTTCATTAGAATCATAGTTGTCAGACATTTCATCAAGAGTTGCAGCAAGACCTTTGTTCCCAATGTATTTCCTACGATTTGGGCACTCATTTGCAAAATGACCAAATCCTTTACACTTAAAGCACTGAGGCATATCCTCGTCATCAATTTCATCAATATCCCTACTGTTAGGAGGAAAACGATTATGAGGTTTGACTGATGCCTTAGGCTTATCTCTGGAGAACCGTTTACTTCTTTTCAGCAGAAGATCCCTATACTGTCTTGTGATCATCGAGAGTGATTTGTCAAGATCTTCATCTGATGAATCTGTCTCAGAGTGATCATATTCAGAGATATACACTTTTTACCTTTATCAAGTAATTTAGTGTCCTTTAATGCTTTGAACGCAACATCCTTAGTTTTGGATGAATGTTCATGATCAAAGATCTTAAGCTTCCCAACCAGCGTATTTCTGGAGAGATTATAAAGGTTATTTCCCTCAACGATGGAATGCTTCTTAGAATCGTATTTGGATGGCAGCGATCTGAGAATTTTCATCACAATGTCCTTTTCAGGAATAGTCTTACCCAACGCAAAAGATCCATTAACAATTTCAGACACTTTGTGATTAAACTCATTAAATGTTTCTTCATCTGCCATACGAAGGTTTTCCCAATCGGAATTAAGGTTTTGAAGCCTAGCTTCCTTTTCACTGGTATTACCTTCAAAAATGGTTTTTAAGATATCCCAAGCTTCTTGCGACTTAGTGCAATTTGACACATGGTGCTGAAGATTTGGGGTAATGGCATGTATGATAGCATTCAAACCGTCGGAATTTTGCTTTGCAGCAAGTATCTCAGCAGGGATGTATTCACCAATATTCTTGGGAACGTTTACATTTCCGACTGCCACAACGGGAGGATCATAGCCATTAACAACATATACCCATGATTGAAAATCACATGCTTGAAGAAAAGCTCACATATCAATTTTCCACCATAAGTAATTAGAGCCATCGAAGACTGGTGGTACGTTAATTGAGATAACACCTTTGTCCATAGATTCAGATCGCTACAAACACAGACTTGTAAGATCTTGAACGTGTTTACCTGCTCTGATACCAATTGAAAAAGAGGGGTACAACAACCACACCCAATATTTCGCTTAGCAATCTGCATGAACAAACTCCAATATACTTTCTAGAGAATCAACTAGACAGTCAGACTCAATCTAGATAAAAAGTATATCAAAGACTTTATATCTCAATCTCTCGATTTGATCTTTACTCAAGCAAATATAAATCTGCGAGTCTTTATCAAAGAGAGATAACTTGGATGGTACCAAATACTAATATCCAAGTGTCAATCAATTTAAATCAACAACCAAAAGGTCGGATATTCTAATTGATTGAACAATGCACAACCTATGATATTTCAATTATATAAACAAATATAATGCGGAATAGAAATAACACAGACACCAGAATTTTGTTAACGAGGAAACCGAAAATGCAGAAAAACCCCAGTACCTAGTCCAGATTATATACACACTGTATTAAGCCGCTACAGACACTAGCCTACTCCAAACTAACTTCGGTCTGGACTGTAGTTAAAGCTCAATCAATCTCACACTGATCCAAGGTACAGTTATGCTCTTACGCCTCTGATCCCAGCAGGATGCTACGTAATTGATTCCCTTAGCTGATCTCACCCACAACTAAGAGTTGCTACGACCCAAAGTCGAAGACTTTAATAAACACATCTGTATCACACAGAAAAGTCTACGGTAATAGATAAATCCGTCTCCCACGAACATACATGCGAGTTTTTGTTCCGTCTTTTGATAAATCAAGGTGAACAGGAACCAATTGATAACCCAGACTTATATTCCCGAAGAACAACCTAGTATTATCAATCACCTCACAATAATCTTAATCGACGTCGCGAAAAAGGTATTGCGGAATCACAAACGATGAGACAAAGTGTTTGTGATTTCTTTTCTATCTTGCCTATCGAAGATATAAATCTCAAGCCAATTATTCCAATTGTACTCGTACGATAGAAACTGCAAGATCAGATCACACAACTACAAGAAAAGTAGTATCGGCATGGCTTCACAATCCCAATGAAGTCTTTAAGTCGTTAACCTGGTTTAGAGAAGAAAACCCAAGGTTAAAGGAGAAACGACTTTAGCTTATACAACTAGTATCACACGTAAGGTGTGGGGATTAGGTTTCCCAGTTGCTAGAGTTCTCCCTCATATAGTCTTTCAAATCAGGGTTTGCAATTAATGTAAGCTTGGTAACAAAGCATTCAATATTCACCGTTAGATGAAAACCTGATTAGATTCAAGCTAATATTTCTCAACCGTTGGATCGAAACCTTAGCTTGTTTGGGTTTATGTAACCGTTCCCAAACATTAACATTTGTTGGTTCAACAATAGTTAACCAAATAGTTAGGCATATGATCACTTTCATATCAACCATATTCGTCTTCACCATAACTAGTTCAAATGACTCAAATGAACTAGTTTGAGAGTTGTTCAATTGCTTAGATCTTATGTAACTACACAAGACACAAGCGAAGCAAAAACGGTTTGATTCACTCGAATCGGTTCATGAACTTTGTAGCCACGGTTTGCAAAAGCATCCCTTAGTTTATATAAACATGAGTTCAAGAAAAACCGGTTTTAGATATAACCTAATCAAGTTCGCGGACTGGGTTCGCGGACTTAAGCTCACGGAAGGAGTTCACAAACTCCAGCAGAAATTCTCGGGTCGAGAACTTCTGCCAGTTCGCGAACTTGGCTCACGCCACATTCTGTTTCTCTTGATCAACAAAGTTCGCAAACTTTGGTTCAAGGAATAAGGACTTATACATATATGTGTTTCCACAACAATGCTTATATCCTACCAAAGGTTATGTAATCTAAACTCTCATTTCAATCATTGAAACATTCTCGAAGAACGTTATATAGCCGTTATTCACAGACCATTTTTCGTCAGAGCAATTTTCAAAGTGATTGAAACATAACATGACATTTGTCACTAGGTAAAGATGAATTTGGATAAAGCGAAAGCTTACCAACACATATTTCGAGTAATAGATAGGCGAGATAAACTCGGCTCGAAATATCAAATGTGTATAATGAAAGTCTATATATCAAAACGACTTTTGTCTCAAGAATAGGAGATAGAGTAAATAGACTTTTGAGTGACAGATAAGTTCAAGTCTCCACATACCTTTTACTCGATGAAGTTCCACCAGTTCCTTGAGTAGTCCTTCGTCTTGTATGATGATTTCCATGGAGTCTTGAGCTCAACTACACTTTCTATCCTAGTCCGAGACCTTTAGCTATAGTAGGCTAGAAATCAAGACTTATAGTTTTGATCACTAACATTGACAAACATGCTTGAGATAGCAACGCATGCGAGTTCGACCGAGCAATGCTCTAACAGGTTGGATGATTTACGATACGTCCACATTGTAGTTATTTATTTGCGAAGTTCCTATTTGGGTGAAATGATTGATTAATAGGGAATTGATTTAATCTCGATCCAAGAGCCAGAGACCAGATGGTTCTCTTAGAGAATGTATATCATTAATTTTCTTCCTATTTGTGGAAGAAGCATGGAAGTATTCTGTATTTTGATCATATTCTTTGAAGGATTTATCCCTTGAGAGTTGGTGATAATAATCATTTTTAATTTCGTACCATTTCCCCAGTTCAGCTTGAAGACTTTTGAGAATATCTATTTTGGATGATATGTTTCCGGATTTATGAATGTTATCTATTTTGATATTAAGATTTTTGATATTTTTATGAATATTACCGAAAACGTCTGAATTCCATTGGGCTAGATCCGAGGAAAAGGATTTCAGGCTTGAACAAAGGTTTCTAGGAGAAGAAGTCGAGGAGTGGAGGTTCCAAGATGCCACCACTATAGTTGATAAAGTGGGGTGAGAAAGCCACGACCTAAGGCATCTAAATGGCTTATATAATTTTTTTGTTTCCGGATTGGAGTCAAAGAGTATGGGAGTATGGTCAGAGCCAACTCTAGTTAGGTGACTTACCTTAGTGTTATGGAATATATGAATCCATTGAAATGATACTAAAGCTCTGTCAATTCTCTCTCATATATTAGCCTCTCCACTTCTGTTGTTTGACCATGTGAATGGAGCGCCTTCGTAGCCCGCATCTTGTAATCCCAGTGAGTCTATTATCTGCTTAACGAACGTTTTGCTGCTAGAGCTTGTACAATTGCCACCTTGTTTTTCTTTCGGATCGAGGATTATATTCAGGTCACCAATTAATACCCATGGATTTTTAATTTGTTTCGATAATTCCAAAATATGTGACCATTAGGCTATCTTTTCATCTGCTTCAACTGCACCATAAACACAAGTAATTTTTATTTCTTTTTCACCAATTGTTGTTTCAAAATGACAAACGTTTAAGTACGCCGAAAGCAACTTTAGTTCTACATTATTGTGCCAGGCTATTGCTAACCCCTTATCTATGCCCACTGACGGGATTATGAACCAATCATGAAAATCGGATTTTTTAAAAAGAAGATCCATTCTTTCGAATGAGGCTTTTGTCTCGGATAAGAAAATAATATCAGGTTTGTATAAATGACAAAGGTGGTTAAGATGATCCCTAGTGATCGGAGTCCCAATTCCTTGGACGTTCCAAGAGAGCAGTTTCATGATGGGAAAGAAATAAAGGAAAACGGGCTGTGGATGTTTTAAGAACTATTGAAAGATAAATTAAGGCAATATAGGACCAAAAAGGGAAATAAAGCAAAGTATAATTTAACAATTGTAAGTCCATACATTGATCAGAGTGCACCTTATATGATATTGCAGGAGGGGAAAGTATGAGACTAGTTCAAATTCTTAAAGGTCCTAAATCAAAAGATGGTTCGGCTCTAATGTGTTCAGAGCGAGAAATGACTATTAAATACAATCTAGCAAAAAGAAGTAAGAGATAAACTAATTAATATCTACAGAACTGAAGACTAAACTTGGGAACCAGAGATCAATACCAGAAATGATGCTCATAGGCTCTTATTTTCTCCTGTTACAATAAGTTCTTTAAATGGGGATAAATACAAATTCTTCAAGTAGATTTATGTTGCCATGGTTGAAAGATTTACTCCCCGAGTTATCTTCAATGATTTCCGGATCTTCAAACCATATGATGAGGCCATTAGACTCTTGAACCAGAAAGGTGTATATGATCACACATAGAAATTGAAGGTTCTATGCCAATAGCTTTTCTTATCTCTGAGGCCAATTCCATAAGGAAGTCTAAACCAGTGCATGTCACACAATAGTAATCTAGCTTATTATTAATCAAATCGCAGCGTCCATTAGAGAGTATGAAATTATGAGATTCAAAAACACCTTATTTACCAATCCATTTTCAAGATTAGTGTTTGTACCGTGTATAAAATACATGGGAGGCCCACAAATCAATACAAGGAGGTTTCATGCAGATTAATGACAGCATGCAAAGGAGGTTTCATGCAGATTAATGACAATATGCAAAGGAGGTTTCATGCAGATTAATGACAGCATGCAAAGGAGATTTCATGCAGTTTAATGCCAGGAGGCAAGCAAGGAAATAAATACCATTTATGTTCAAGATTGTATAAATAGTGGAAAGGTAATTCTGAAAAAAGGGAGGTAGCCAATAGGAGAAAAAACATACACTGTAATTCTACATATCAATAAAATATCACCCCCAAGGGGATACGTCCGTGGATATAGGAAAACCATGCCGAACCACGTTAAACCTTTGTCTCTTTATTTGTCTTCAATTCGTCTCCTAACCCAAAATACACACCAAACTATCCATTCATCGTGTTTCGTGCCCAAGATTAATTTTGGGTACAAACATTGGCGCCGACTAAGGGGATTCGAGTGAAAGAATCGTGTTTTATCATTGACAAAAGTGCGGAAGAAATCTGCATGAATTTCCATGCAAAAATCAGCAAAAAAGAAAAAAAAATTATGGTTGAAGAAACCGTTGCGAGGTTGAAGAAACCGTTACAAAGGTTGAAGAAACCGTTGCGACGTTGAAGAAACCGTTACGAAGGTTGAAGAAACTGTTGCGAAACAGTTGAAGAAAGCGTGGCCAAAGCATTAGCAGCAAGTATTGAGAAATCCAGAGAACAATAACAGTTATAACTGTAACAGAAACGCACCCGCTTCATCCAAATCTTGTTTCATCAATAACTCCTTCGTTTGAAGTCCGAATTGAGTGATTTTTGGCTCCTTAGAACCGTTTTTCAATTCCCTACAACATGGAAGCAAAAATTTCTGTGTTCGAGAAACTTTTATATGCACTTGGGGCAGAAACATGATCGAGTTCGAGGTTCATGGATAACGACATGATCGAGTTCGTTGTTCGTGGATAGCGACATGATCGAGTTCGAGATGAGGATTGCATAGACCCTTCAATATTTAGCCTTGCATCACTTCGAAAGCACCTAAAGCCTCACCTTGCACGTGAGCACATAAGTCTTGCTTTTATCGCAAGCATAAAATCTCGTCTTGCACGCGAGTATGAAAGACTTGCACCTTGGCAAGCATAAAGTCTCGTCTCAACCACGAGCCCAATGCCCGATATTGGTCCAAAGACTCGTCTCGAACACAAGCAACAGCCACCTGCCCGAGCAAAGCAAGCGCTAGCCTTGTTACGTTGCGAGCAAAAGCCTTGCCCCACCAAGCACACACTACATTCTACTCAAGACTCGACTAGCTATCGAGCATCACAAGTCCACCACGTGGCAAAAAAGTTTCGCCTAGCACGTGAGCAAATTTTATTGCAGGTTATCACAGTTGGGGGCGTCTTTGTAATGTCTCTACTCACGCTTGGGGGCGACTGGCGAGTCACGTCATCGATGATCGACGCGAAGGAAAAACAAAATTCTTAACCCCCAACAAGTTGGAGGTTAAGAGGGGGCGATGCTTGTACCGTGTATAAAATACATGGGAGGCCCACAAATCAATCCAAGGAGGTTTCATGCAGATTAATGACCGCATGCAAAGGAGGTTTCATGCAGATCAATGACAACATGCAAAGGAGGTTTCATGCAGTTTAATGCCAGGAGGCAAGCAAGGAAATAAATACCATTTATGTTCAAGATTGTATAAATAGTGGAAAGGTAATTCTGAAAAAAGGGAGGTAGTCAATAGGAGAAAAAACATACACTGTAATTCTACATATCAATAAAATATCACCCCCAAGGGGATTCGTCCGTGGATATAGACAAACCATGTCGAACCACGTTAAACCTTTGTCTCTTTATTTGTCTTCAATTTGTCTCCTAACCCAAAATACACACCAAACTATCCATTCATCGTGTTTCGTGCCCAATAGTAATTTTGGGTACAAACAATCAGCAATAATATTGAAACAAGAATTAGTCTAAATTTGATAATTGCCTTAAAAAAATAAAAAAAACCAAAGTTAAAATCCCAATTTCATGAAACATGACAAGAGAAGAAAAGAATCCTCAGAATGACTCCCAGAAAACCAAAATAAGACACCCAAATCTCTCAAAGCTAAAAGAAAACATAACTCTATGCAACTCAAGAGCATCTGAAAACTGGTTAGAGACACCTCATGACTAGCTTTACCCAAAGACAAAACCATCTTGAACTTTCAAAAGGATATCACAAAACAGTTTATGTCCGAAAGAGACAGAAACTACCGAATTCTCAAGTTCAAGGAAATTAAAGACAATTAAAAGATTAGACACATCACCAATTTCAAGTTGCAACCATGGTGATACCAGAAGCCCAGCTAACTAGCTACACCAATAAAGAATTTTGAATAGGTGCTTGAAAACAGAAATCAGACAGGGAACTAGAGATGCACAACACAACCGGATGAAAGGAAGACTAATATTCAGAGTTTACATGTACAAAAAGGGCAATCAAATCAGAGAAAAGAACCAATAAATTAGGGTAAATCAGGTTGAAAAAACCTAAGATGAAATGGGATAAAAACAATAAGATTACAAAGACCTAAGGTGAAACGGATTATCATGATCTCAAATTAAAGCAGGACAAACCTCTCCTAACACTTAAAAGTCTTCTTCAATTTGACAGACGAAAATCAGCAATTATCAGATTATATAGACCTAGGGTGTACTGAATCCACATAATTTCAAATTAAGGTAGAAAAATACCTGACCCCATCAATTGAATCTACCAAATCTGTTTTGAGAAGCAAGAAGGCATGTGATTGAACAAACTTGCAGACACCAAATTAAATCTTCTACCTCCTTGAAATTAAACATTGAATCCCCTTAGCTCCACCCCAAATCCATGAACTTGTGTAACAGGTTTCCATCAAAGCCTATGAACGGCGAAATTAGCCGCTCATGGCCTGATTAAAAACAGTAGATGATGAAAAAAGTTGGAAAATCCCGAAAAAGGAAGGGAAAAATATGTTTCAAGGATGATATGTTAAAAATAAATTCACACAAATTTTAAGAAAAGAAAAAAGTTAATTGAGGCATAAGAGTAAAATTCACAAGAATATTTTAACTAAGATGGAATAATTGTAGTATGGTCTTTTAGATTTAGTAGGGGAGGTTCTGGGGGTTTATCATATTTTAACCCAACTTGGCCGGATCAAGGGACGTGCATGCTCCCTCCTTCTCTCTCTCTGATTCTTTCCTCTCCAACAAAATCATCAAGAAAAACCATTCTTTGCTCAGATCTAGTCCATTAATTTGGACTAGATCTGAGCAGATTTCTTTATTATTCCTTGTTTCCTAGGTTAGCTAATAGTTTAGTGTAGTTTTTATTATGTTTCCTACTTATCTACACTGTTATGGTGGTTCTATCTACTCTTTTGAGGTTTATCTTTGTTTTAATGGCGATTATTGGGAGCACATCTTTCTATAGAAGAAGAAAAAACTAAATGGTTGGAAGTTAATTCCGAGAAAAACCATCCTTCTTCCGATTCAATCGGATCTTATTCATACTTGTATTGTCTTACTCCGGTAATCCTTCTCTTTCTTTTGTCGGATTTCTCGGTATTGTACTTTTACGGTATGTTCTTGTTACTATGTATTCTCTTATTTTCGATCTTAAACTCATTGTAACCTCGAATTTTCATTAATTAAATGGTTCCCTGTTTATCAAAAAAAAAAAAAAAAAATTAGTACGGGATTTTTCTCATGTGCACAATACCTGTGCATATCTTGCCAAAGTCGCTTGTCCTATAAGGAATAGGCTTTGATTGGTCATCGGACTTGCAACAAGAGTTGGTTTTGGTTGCTAGTATCGAGGTTGATGAACTGCGTCTGTGCTTAACCCCTTCAAGGTACGAATGGGTATGTAGACATCCGCAATGCACCATATTTATGGTCCAACACCTTGTAGATCATTTCATCTAGTTGGGAGATGATGCAACGCTTGGTAAATCATATCATTCATGGATGGGTTGTTACCATACTTGATGAGGTAGTTGCAATCCATTCACTGGATAGTCATACTTCATATCAAGTTAGTCGAAGTTGGCAATGGCCTAAGTGCAAGCCCAAGGAACGACCTATGCTTGAACAATGCTTGCAATATAGATTGTGGTGCATGGAAATTGCATCACCATTGTCCTTCAAGGTTACATACCCTTATAAATTCATAGTACATATTGACCAACAAAGTATTAAATACTTCGTGCAGTAGAGAATAACGTGTACTTAACATAAATGTCTAATGCAAATACTTGGATTTGATTTACAAAATCAAATACAAAAAAGGAATAGAGAATAAAGCAGTTGATGCACTCTCTAGGACTCATATACCTCTTCCACTTGTCAGACCATAATGGTATCGGAACCATGGGCACAAGACTTGATAAGAAGTTACAAGGATGATACAAGGGGACTGGAGATAATATGATGAGTACCATATTGAATTCAATTCATTCATCGGCAGTTGGTGGTCATTCTGGCATCCAAGGGAGTTATATTAGAGCTCAAAGTAACTTCTATTGGCCAAGTATGAATAATGATGTACTATTGTTTGTGGTTGCTTATAATGTATGCCAAACAAGTATACCTGAATACTATGGATTTCATTGAGGGGTTACCCAAGTTTGACAGAAAATATGTGATATTGGTGGTAGTAGATAGACTCACCAAGTATATATAACAATTTTATTCCTCTCTGCCACCCTTTTACTGCATCCATAGTAGCTCAAAAATTTCTCAAAAGCTTCGATACTTCCATGAGACTGAGTGCATCCCATCATCCTCAAATAGATGGTTAATATGAAAGGGTCAATCGTTGTTTGGAAAACTATCTGAGGTGTATGGCAGGACATAAACCAAAGGGGTGGACTCATTAGTTGCATGTCTTTGGCAGAGTGATGGTACAACACAAATCATCATATCAGCTTAAAAATGACCCAGTTCAAATCCTTGTTTGGATATACATCACTACACCTTGCTTTCCCCAATGAAGTTACTATTTTAATTGAAGCCGTTGAAGAGTATCTAATTCAAAGAAACTATATGCTAGTTGTACTCAAGGAGCTCTTGTTCAAAGCTCAAGAAAGGATAAAATGGTATGTTGATCAAAAGAGGACCGATATGTCCTTCCATGTTGGAGATTATGTATACTTGAAGCTTCAGCCTTACAGGTAGACTTTATGGCCTTGAGAAAGAGCTCCAAACTCTCAACTAAATATTATGGGTCATTTGTTGTGATTAAAAATATTGGCACCGTGGCTTATAAGTTGCAGCTACCCACCATCTCCAACATTCACCCGATTTTTCATGTCTCACAGTTGAAAAAGAAGCTTGGGGTTGCAGTCACTCATATGTCGGTTCTGCCTTTAGTGGATCGCAATAGTAAGATTCAGGTGGAACCCTCAACCATTCTGAAAGAACGTACAATTAATAGGAATGTGTTTGTTATAACATAAGTCCTTGTTAATTGTACCAACCCTCCTAGCCCAACAGATGCAACATGGGAAAATTGCAATAATGTTGAAGAAAGTGTTGTATTCTTCTGATTACATATTATATTTTTGGTTGTTGTGCCATGAACTTGTACTGATTCAGTACAAGTCAACGATATGTATTAGAGAAAATCAAACATAACTTGTACGATGATGAAATTGCTATGCAACCCTAGCTTTTACTCATTGTGTTTCCATTCTTTTCCAAAACTTTCAAAGTGGTCTAAAAAGGGTCCCTTCTTAATGCTATAAATTTTTTAATATATATTGTTCTTGAAGTTAGGCCTTTAGAGTCTTCGCCGGACTCGTGCTTCTTCAAGTTAGAGTCAAAATATATCAAAAATATGCCCAAGAACAGTGTCAAGTTCGTCGATCTCCTTTGATGAATTCCCGGATGAACCTGACAACAAAAACTTGTCATAGAGAGGTTATAGGTTCATCTAGGATGTTTGGCTCATTTCTTAGCCGAAACTTATATTCTAAGCTCTCAGTTCGATGTTTGGCCAAGTCCTCGATACTTTTGCTAGCCGAACCCTCGACTATAGATCCTTGTGTTTCTCTTAGGAGCTTACTTTTAGCTTCGGCTAGGTCCTCGGGCTCTTCTTATCCTAACATATCTCGTATACTTTGTTAAACTTTTGATTTTAGGTCTCAAGGTTTAGATAGGTCTTAGGGAAAAAGTCCCACCCGAATCTCTCTATGTCTCAAGTATTTCAAACTATGTTTCCCCATAATTTATTTGTTATGCTTCAGAATGACTTCATTCTTTCTCAGTTTGAATTGTGTTATCATTTTCAACAAGATGGTGGAAGTAATTTCCCATATTTGGATAAGTTCCAATTGGCCTTTGATCCCTCCTCTTTGTAGACTTCACTTCCTTAATGATTCACCTAACATGAGATATAAGATAGAAAAAAAAAAGGTAATTAATACAAGGTACAATGCAAGAATGGTTTTTATTCACATGTAGATTTAAGAATTTTTTGTGGTATTTTTTCTTGAAGGCGTAATTTGATTACAACCACCTGGGAAGTTGAAGCCAATCTCATCGAAGTTATTTTGTGTTTGATCATTAGTTGAGGTTTCTAAAAACATACACTATGTACACTCGTTGTGATGACCTGTTGTCGGCTATGATACTATTATAGCATCCCGACTCTCTACCAATATTGCATCCACTTAAAACACACGTATATTAGATGTACCTCTGAGCATGTTGATGTATCAACCATATAACAACCCTTGTAATATAAAATCGGATTAAAAGTAGCAACAATGATCGCTTTTATGATTTTGATTGGCTTACGTCACTAAACCCAAATATGATTTCCCCGAAAGCGTTTGTCTCCCTTTATATTAATGATGTAATTTTTACAAGTTGTAAAAAAAGTTTTGTTAAGACTAGTGTAGATTCGATGTTAGACTTAAATTAAAAACTAAACTAGCAAATACAGAAAAGGTTATAACAAGATTAACAATGACCAGGACTCAGGATTTCACAAATTATCATACTCATGTGGTTCAAAAATCAATTCTACACAGTTACAGCTCATTCAATAAGAATTTTTGACTATGTAGATTTTTTAAATATTAATTGTAAATCTTAAGCATGACATGTCAAAAGAACTAATTCTAAGCATAAACCATCAAATGAAATTACAATTAGTTAAGAAAAATCACAAATCAATTTAATTTAATGCAAAAAGTCATATAAATAATTTAATAGAATTACCACACTCGTGAAATTAGGCTTCCTCCGTCGTCTCGGAAGTTAGAGTTTAGCTCTCCATTATTACAAAGAATGAAACCTAAAAAGAATAAAATCCTAAACTAAAGGTGTCATTTGATTACAACCACATGGGAAGTTGAAGCCAATCTCATCGAAGTTATTTTGTGTTTGATCATTTGTTGAGGTTTATAAAAACATACACTATGTACACTCGTTGTGATGACCTGTTGTCGGCTCTGATACTATTATAGCATCCCGACTCTTTACCAATATTGTATCCACTTAGCACACTCGTATATTATATGCACCTCTGAGCATGTTGATGTATCAACCATATTACAACCCTTGCAATATAAAATCAGATTTAAAGTAGCAACAATGATCGCTTTTATGATTTTGATTGGCTTAGGTCACTAAACCCAGATATGGATCTCCCCGAAAGCGTTTGTCTCCCTTTATATTAATGATGTAATTTTTACAAGTTGTAGATTTTTTTTTTTTTTGTTAAGACTTGTGTAGATTCGATTTTAGACTCAAATTAAAAACTAAACTAGCAAATACAGAAAAGGTTGTAACAAGATTAAGAGTGACTAGGACTCATGATTTCACCAATTCTCATACTCATGTAGTTCAAAATCAATTCTACACAATTATAGCTCATTCAATAAGAATTTTTGACTAGGTAGATTTTTTAAATATTAATTGTAAATCTTAAGCATGACATATCAAAAGAACTAACTCTAAGCATAAACCATCAAATGAAATAACAATTAGTTAAAAAAATCACAAATCAATTGAATTTAATGGAAAAAGTCATATAAATAATTTAATACCACACTCGTGAAATTAAGCTTCATCCATCTTCTCCGAAGTTAGTTTAGCTCTCCATAAATTAGGCTCCCCCCCCCCACACACCACCACCACCACCACCACCACCCCACCATGCTTTTTATACACCATAGGACCAAGAAATCCCTGAATTAACTTCAAATAATCTTGTAGTTATTTCTCTGCCAATTACATGATTTTACTTCCTTTTTGTAAAACACTTGTAAGCCACACGCATCTTCCAAAAATAATACGTAAAATCCCACGATAATATCTTCTCCCAATTAATACTATCTTCCAAAAAATAATTAAAGAAAATCCTAATAATAACTCCACTTTCGGTTTTCTTTAAAATCTTTGAAAAAAATCCTTCTCTTTAATGAAAAAGAATCTTCGGGAATAATATCATTTTATTTTCCTTCACTTGAAAAAGACGAGTGCCCCCTACCCAAAGTAGGGGTCCCTTTAGCAATTAGGTGCCCTTAGTAATTATGGGTGTGCCTATAGTAATTTTTCCCAGGAGGCAAAACATCACTTTTCGAGTTGATATTTCCACAAATGTTTATTTCTCCAAAATACCTACAAAGTCATAAAAAATCATAATAAGTACAAAATCAAGCACCAACAATACATCGAGTTGAGGTCAAATCAGATACAAAAATGTGTCTATCAATTAACAAGCATCTTACCCGGTGCAAATGCATCGAAAGTTGCATTAATAGATCCTAACGGGATTTTTGCGGAAACTTGTCAATTATGATTTTGTATCGGTAAATATAGACTATAGATTTATCAAGTAACTATCTCATTATTTCGATTGATCTAAATGCCATTGTATTATTGAAAACGATATTAATTAGAATTACGAAGGCCAAAGAAACTTAATTTAAACAATTCAGACATTTATATATTCACAGTCAGTAAAATAACAAACAAAACTACTAAGTAATTAAGATATAACAAAATCCATCCACTCTGGTATAAATGGTATTATTTTCCGTATGTCTTCCGAAACATAACACCTTTCATAACTATAAGGCACTACAAACTCAAGAAAACGACGAACCAAACTTAATATTTATCTCTCTCAGATTATATTGTGTGTGCCAGTGAAATCAGGTTGTGCTGTGTGTTTCTCTTGTTTCCGGAATAAATCATGAATAATTGGATGCATATAGATTGGTGAATCCTAGAAGAGAACAAAAAGTATCTTCACATATTGTCACATCCTTTGGAAGAGCCTGGCCTCTTCATGGGATGTCATAAGTTATTTCAAACTCAAATCAAATTAAAAAGGTTTTATAAATAATGTTCGGTGGTTGTAAGTAATTTTGTATTTTTGAACTGTCTAAATTGGGGCCTATGGTGATTAATTGGGGCCTATGGATTTCTTCATCCACCCAATAGAGAATGATAAGGGGTGTCTAAAGTGTATTAAAATACTAGATTACCCTTATACATTCTTAATAATTCCTAAAACAAATTCTAAAATCTTAATCATTTCTATTAACAATCCTCAATCAAAAATTAACCCAATTCATCAAAATAAAAAACTAAAACCTAATCACAAACAACAATTCATTCTCTATTTTTTGGTTTTTGAAAAAAAAAATCGGCGACGAACAAATTCGAGTGATTGAGTTAACTCCCTTTAATCCGTTCCTGTAGAGAACCTCAACAATGATTTAACCATGAATCTCTGAAATTTTTTCATTTAACTTTCTGAAAAATCAACCCAGAATCAGTTTATGTGTGCCTAAAATAAACCGATTGTAGTTGATGTTACCAGGAATCGGTTTTTGGTGTACACATACATAAATCCATTCTGGGTTGATGTGATGAACATCAACCACAATCGGTTTATGCTAATGCACACATAAACCGATTCTGAGTCCAAGTTTGGATTTGTAGAGAAATCAAGAATCGGTCTTTATGTGCCTCACATATAAACCGATTATGAGAAATATCAAGTTTTATCTATGTTTTTTTTGCTAGAATCGGATTATGTGAATGTTCACATAAACCGATTGTATAGTATTTGATTTATTAACTACAAGAATCGGTCCATGTGGTTATATCACTTCCTCCGATTGTTAACAGTCTTATGACTTACTCGATCATATAATGAGTATTATCTCATATTCATTCTGAAATCCAAGTGATGTACTCGAACTCAAAATGAGTATAAATTTATAAAAAAAATTAATTCAAGTGATGTACTCGAAATGGAAATGAGTATAAATTTATAAAAGAATTTACCCGACCTGAAAATGAGTATAGCTTATACTCGTTCTGAGAATGAGTATGCTGGTTTATACTCGTTCTGTGAATGAGTATGATTCTCAAATATAGTACGACTCCTACTCGATCTGAAAATGATTTTGTTTGATGTTTTTCAACATATAATCGGTTGATGTTCATGTACATATAGACCGATTCTGGGTGAAAGCATTTTTTTTTATTGTAAGCCTAATCAAAAATCGATTGTAATAATCGGATTTTATATAGACGTATTTTAACCGATTCTTGGTGCGCATCGTGAATACCAACCTGAACCCGGTATATGAGGGCATGAACGTATACCGATTATGGGTTGGAATTTTTCAAAAAAAAAAATCAAATTTTTACATATTTTGATGATAATGAAAGATTAGTTGATTTCTTGGTTAACATGATTAAACACCAATTAATTACCCGATTAGAACTAATTAATCAAGGATAAATTAGCCATTATGTAAAATAGTTGGATAAGGGGTTTTTCATTTTACTTCATGGTGACCCTTTTTTAACCTGTAGCCATAGGCCCCAATTAATCCTAATAGGCCCCAATTAAGCCAAGTTTTTGAACGTGGATGCAACTTTTAACTTTTATTTACTTTTTGCTTTCGGGGATCAAAAAAAAAAAAAATTCTGGTGAGGAAGGAAAAGAAAGTCGAAATCCTAACCAAAATTGGATTAGACGTTAATTCTACTCCATTGATCAGTGGAACGGTTGACAATATCTAACCAGTGGAGTTTTCCAATCTCCATGAATAAAAAAGAATCCAAGCAGCAAAAGTCCCACACTAATAAAATGAAGTTTCCAAAATAGACATATCAAAGAACCCAACATTAAATAAAATGGAGGAAGACGAAATGACACCTCTCCATACCGTGACGTTTCTCTATTTCTCTCCAAAATAACTCAAACTGACTAATTCTAGAGAGAGACAGAATATCAAAAGACTACTTGAAGCCCTTAAACCACTTCTTCTCTATCTCTAAACCACTCCGACTCTTCAAATCCAGAAAGATAAAGAGAGGTTTAGAAAAATCTCTAAGAGCTAACACTTAGAAAATATTCCTTAAAACTCATTCATCATCTTCTCTCTAAAATGAAAGAAGATAAACCTCCACAACAACATAATCATCAAAGAAAAATTACAAAGCTCAGTAAACCGTTAATCTATCTTCTTGCCATCTCTCTATCATACACACTTGGTTACTTATCATCATCATCGTCATCATCGACAACTCATAATATCACCACCACCACCACTTCTATACAACAACCTCCACCTTCTTCTTCCTCGAGCAAAACCACCACCAATACTGCCAAGTCAACGTCCTCCTCTATACCCACCGATTCAGTAGACCATTTTCGGTTTTTAACTCGATGTGGTAAGCCAGTTTCACCGGAACTGATTCGACAAACGCTTCTATACAAAGTTTACAATGGAACATCACCATACAATGAATTCCCACCACCCCATATTAATTCCCTGATAAAACAGAAGAGAATCAAAGGTTGGGGATCAAAAGGAGCTGTTTTCGAAAACTTGATTCGAAAAGTTAAGCCAACGACTATTATTGAAGTGGGTACGTTTTTAGGTGCTTCGGCGATTCATATGGCTGAGTTGACTCGTTCGTTGGGTCTTAGAACTCAGATTCTTTGTGTTGATGATTTTCGGGGATGGGCTGGTTTTCGTGATGAACGATTTAAGGATATTCAAATGGTTAATGGTGATATCATGCTTATGTATCAGTTCATGCAGAATGTTGTTTACTCTAATGCGACTGAGTTGATTTTGCCGATTCCTTTTTCAACTCAATCGACACTTGACAAATTCTGCGAGTGGGGTATTTTGGGTGACCTGGTTGAGGTTGATGCAGGTCACGATTTCCACTCGGCTTGGTCTGACATAAATCGGGCTTATAAAATCTTACGACCAGGTGGTGTTATGTTCGGTCATGATTATTTTACAGCAGCGGATGAGCGTGGAGTTCGGCGAGCTGTGAACCTGTTTGCTCGAGTCAATGGCTTCCGAGTTCAAGTTGATGGACAACACTGGGTCATTAACTCAACCTAGATCAATTGGCTCACTGTCTGTAAGATTCAACTTTGGAACAGTTGAGCTCACAAGATGACATGTAAAGAAAATACAGTCTTATGAGATTTCTTTGTTTGTTTTTAAGGGTAGTTGATTAGTTCTTGACAAGATAACCCCATTTGCACCTGGTACTGCATCTTTCCTCCGTTTGGTCTTTCTTATTCTTGCATGACTGGAGTTTTTAACGATCTAAAACCTGCACAGTTTGGTCTGGTTTTCTTGTCAGACTAATCAAATAAGTAGACTTTCACTAAGAAATACTGTAAAAGTTATGAACATTATAATGAAGAATAGAAAGAATATCTAATGCTTTGAGCTATTAACTTTCACTCCAATAATCCGTTTGAAATAAGATATGCAGGCTCCACTGGACTGGCTAGTTCCTTTAATCTTTTCAATAAATACACTTTCCTATCTTCACAAGATTCATTAAAATGCTCAAAAAACAAATGAAACTCAGGGCGAGAGTCGAGATCACCGCGGTTTGGAGGATCCGGCGTGGGAGATAACTTTTTCCAAATGGAATGTATTGAAGACAGAGGAATGGCACGCCCTTCTTCTTCGTACTTGATAAGCTCGTGCGCACATGGTAGTCCATGAGTACGACGAAGCGCACAACCACATGAATCAACATCTAGTGTCTTATATCCAGCACGCTTCTTTTCCTTTAAAATGTAGTCAATTGCAGCAATTGATATAGCCCCGATGACCTCTCTCAATATACCTACTCTGTGCCGTTCTTGTAATTCTTTAATGCTTACCTCAAAGGACGCCTTGATATCTGTAAACTGAAGGTTTATCAATGGATGCATAGCCTTCCACATCCCTTGGATGTCGTAGTTGGCAGCATTCAATTGCTTCTTCAGCCTCGAATGTGCACCTTCAGCTCTCTTTGTACTTGTATTACCAAAGTGTACATATTGGTCAGTCCAGGCAGCAACAAAACGATCCTTAAACGGGTTCAACCAGATATCCTTTACATAGCCTAATAAGGTCTCTGCATCACAGTAGTCAGATTCCAACTCTCTCAAACAACTGTCATACTCACTCTCACTGGGGGACACCATCAACTCTTCCCATCTTTCCATGAATTTTGTGAACGTCTCTGTATCCGCAATTTCCTTCTTTGCCACGACCCTTATATCTTTCGAGATATGCCATCGGCAAAAGAGAAGCTTAGTAGTGGGGAAGACCTTCTCCAAACCACTAATTAAAGGCAACTCTGGATTAGTCACTATCACTGATGGCAGAACATTTCGATCAAGCAATGCACGGAACTTTTCTAAAGCCCAGACATAGTCATCCTCTTTTTCTTCTTCCATCAATGTGAAACACACTGAAAAAGTCTGATCTGTAGAGGTAACTCCTACAATCTCAAATAAGGACCTTTTAAACCTGTTTGTCTTGTATGTGGAGTCCACCAAAAAAACATGAGGAAAGCACTTCGCTAGTTGAACTGACTCTGGGTGAGCCCAAAATAAGTCCTTCACCGCATCAGCGTCCTCAGTATATCTACGCCATTCTAAGTACGCATTATCTTGAAGGTCATTGATCAACTGAAGCATATGAGATTTCTCTCTAGTTTCAATCTTTCTTAGAGTGGCTCGAGCATTATAAACATGGCGGATAGTTGATGCATTAGTAGGATTTCTGGACTTGATTACTGTGAGTGCTTGCTTTAGCTTTAGACCCGATGCAGACATCTCTTCAACAATCTTACGCTCCTCGACCGTCAGTCTACCCATACCTGATTTACCCTCAACATGACCAACTAAAGGATGGTTGTGCCGTCCACAAACAACTTTAACCTTCCATTTATCAGGAGTACCTAGTTGATAAAGTCCCCTCATTAAAAATGGACACCCACACAACTTTGTAGTGCTTTTCCTCTTTCCACCTTTTCTCTCAGCTCCTGGTTTACGAGGCCTGTACTTACCAGCCCGTTCACAGCCAAGAAGAAGCCTGGGTGTCCTCCCTGTGACAAAATCCGACTTTTTAGTCACAATAACAGTCCCCACTTCTTTTCCAGTTTCTTTTGCCCAATCAATCAACTCCTTCCGAGTTTCAAATACCTGCAAATCAATACAAATAATCAGAAACAAAACTTATTGCGGGTTCAGTTATAAAGAAATTAGTATATATACCCTATCAGTGATGAATTTTGAGGATAGATCAATTTGACCATCTGCAGTGGGATCTTGTTCTAACTGATTATCAATGTCCTGCTCTTCACAATTTTGCTCTGCTTCTGATTGATTATCAATAGTGTCGTCTTCGCCCACATAACCTTCCAACTGATTAGTGGTTACTTGGTCTTCGTCAACATGCTCGATTTCGAATTTACGAGCAGCATCTTGATCTTCACCAATGAGCTTGAGTACAGCATCGTTATCAACAGCTTGATCTACGGAAATAGGCTCGACTCCAGATGGATCATAAATGGCTTGATCTTCTATAATCGGCACATACTCCGACTGATCTTCGAGATTGGCCTCACTGTTCAATTCACCTTCTATAATAGGCTTGATATCAGATTCATCTTCCCCAGATGGAATGGTTTCTAAATGATTATCAGTGGCTTGATTCTCTATGATCGGTTCAATCTCTAATTGATTATCGATGGCTTGAATCATTGATGACTACATAAAAAACAATAAAAGTTACAAACAACTCTCCGAACTATTTGAAACAACAATGGGTATATAAAACATAAAAATTCAACAAAAAGCATACTAACATATGTCAGAACTACAAATAAAGTATCTGTTTTTCTTCAATTTCTATCTCTACCAATATTGTAATCATAGGGTGCACCAAAAATGTCTCAGTTGGCATTTTCAACGTTTAACCAAAATACATGAATTGCTGTTAACTAAAGCCGAAAAGTAGGGTTAATTTTTTTTCTCTCCATATAGTTGATAGGATATCCATAAAAAGCAATGTGCCCTAGCAAGTCAAGAATACCACTCGAGCAACACTCTTTAAGAATTCGAAAACCCATGTTTGCCTTCTAAATTTTAACAGCGTAAAACTAAAAGTACAAAATTAGCACAATTCTTTCAAGCCTTTCTCAACAAAAAAAACTAGCAGATTTCTTCACTCCCCCCTTATTTTTTATATATGTTGTATCTTTTGTGCTCTTCACACCTTATGAAAGAATTGATCCATTTTCAGACAGCAAAAGATAGTTAAATGACTTAAGTCTTACATATTTACCTTGTTTGCGTACAAACGAGGACGAACTGAGTCTTTGTTCAACTATACTCTAACAGATTTATAATTCATTATTCACATGATTAATTTAAAGGTATCCAAACACTTTAACAGCCTTAACAAGAATGATCCTATTTACTATTTACAAGAAAACAAAACTGGTGGCGCCAATCGGAGGTACATCCCATAAGTTATTTGGATCACTGGGTTATGTGGATCACAGAAAATCAAAGAACCTCTGTCCGTAAGCAGTCAAACTGAGCAAGTACAATACATACATTAGAAAAGACCCTCTAACAATATGGATTCTGAAGGACATTTTTAAGTTAATATCCTCAGCAGGTAATGCATATAACTGGGATGGGAGAGTGTTACAGCAACATCAGAAACTTGTAACTGACTTTTGTTTTTGTTTCTAATGAAGTTGCCCTCGGTTGTCACAGAAAAGATGTGCTTTCATAATCTAGGGTGGCAGTGTCTGAATAAGGAGGGAGCCATTACTGTTGCTTTTATGTTGACATCTACAAGTAGACCAACATCAGTGATTTCTGGTTTCAAACATTTCATTAAGATTTATCCAGCCTAGTTTTCCAATAAGATCAAATTCAGCATAAACTAAAAAATAGCTTGAAATATGCAAAAAAAAGTGAAGGCTTAACTCTCTAAGTCTCTGGGTACGTCGGGAACAAGTCTGTCATTGAATATATATACCGAAGATGTTTACAATGAAATTCAGCCCTAGTTCCTACTTCAATACAATGATTTCGCATTATCAATAAGCTCAATTTGCTTTGATTTCTATCGCAGTTTCAATATTTCCGAAAAACTATGCATTACTGTTAACTAAAGGTAGGATATTTACTGCAAAAATTCTAATAAATCCCAACAAATTCATTAAAAATGTGATAGCTTTTATCAAACAAGAACAAGTAAACCCTAGAATCATAACATTAAAGAACAGAGAAATAGATACCTCGTTGTAATCGTCCTTATCAATTTTGGGTTTCTTCGGAGGATTCTCCTTCCTCTCTGGAGAGCCCAACATCAGAAAAAGATTTGATTTTTACTCCGAATTCGAGTTAATAGTTAATCTAGATCTAGAGTAATAATTAACAAAAAGCTAAGGGTTTTTTATAATCGAAACATCTAATTAGGAAAAAGAATAATGTACAGAGAGATTAAAATAGATAATTGTACGAGAAGAGAAGATCCGTCAGGAGAACCTAAACTTCATCAATGGGAGTTTGTTTTTAGGGTTCGCTGAATGAGAGAAAGAGGGGCGTAAAAATACTTATGTTATGGCCAGAACGAAATTCTCTACCTATTTGTCTGAGTTGTAATTGTGTTTTTACGTTAACCTACTTTTTAAAGTGGGTGTATAACACCTTTTCGGTAAAATACTTGCACCTTGCAAGTTGCAAATATTTATTCTTATTATTTATTTTTCTTCGACAAAGAGCTATGTCTCAAAAATATTTATAGTAATCATCCAGTTTGAGATTGGGAATGATTACAGGACTGATTTGAGAGTTTCCACCGGTTACCTTGATTTTAAATAGACATTGGCCACATTCAAACGACTTACCATCATAGTTAGATGGTATAACTTGAAAAAGAAAGCTAACTGTTACAAACAAATTCCATAGTAACATGACAAGTTCAAATGGTCTAGTTTGGATAAAAACTAACTCATCGAAACAATAAAACAATTCAACTAACAATAGAGATGCTAGGATCAAAAGATACAACCATTTCTCAAGGGTTTTTCAAAGTCATAGTGAAACAGATGACATAGGCATAAAAGGATCCACAACCATTTTTCAATGATTTTCTCAATGTAGCAATAACAAAGGTAACATGAATAACCCATGTTAGAGCACTGCTCGGTCGAACTCGCAAGCGTTGCTATCTCAAGCTTGTTTATCAAGTTTAGGTGATCAAAACTATAAGTCTTGATTTCAAGTCTACTCATAGCCGTGTCTCTGAAAAGACGAGTGTACCCAAATACACCACAATCTTTAAAATATCCACATATAAGTCCTCTTAACGAAAGTGATTGTCTATGGATAAAGTCGAGACAATACTACAAATCCAGTATTCACACTTTGTGTGATCGTCTATGGATACGAGATCGAGACAATACAACAATCAAAGTGTGATTACTTGATAATAGGTTCGGACTTAACCAAACACTATAGGATCACTATCAGGTAATACGGAGTTAACGTTTGTGTATTTTACTTTTAATTATAATTGCCAAAATAGAAAAGTAAAAGACACATCAAGATTTTATTAACCAGGAAACCGCAAATGCAAAATTAACTTTATTTCTCTCATCAGGTTCAAATTATTCAGACAATAACTTATACCTTTCACTTTAGACAAGACAAGTACTAGGTTAGTTTACTAGTATTTCTTGTCAAGGCATTCAATTAGACTTGAATAACCAAATTCTTCAATTTGATAAGTCTAACTAAGATCCGAATTAACTTAGTTTCTCTTATCCGGAATCGAATTGGACTAAACAAATGATCCCGTATTTCGTTAAGCCATAAACAATACATACAAACCAAAATAAATTGACCTTCACAATTATTTTCTTAACCGGAAGCAATTGAAACAAACATAGACATTATAACACCGCAATTGCACCGAAATCTCGTTAAGCAAAAACACTTGATATCAAACAATTAAGAAGATACCAAACAATAAGCCAAATAAATTGACACAGTTTTTCTTAACCGGAAACAATTGAATCACATAAAACAATTGAATCACATACACACACACACACATCCATACACACATAATGGAATATATATATCAATTGTATCGAAATTTTGTTAAGCAAAAGAAAAATATATGCAATATAAGCAGGCTTTTCTTAAACAGGAAAACGATTAACTAACAAATTCGTTACCTAAAATTCTTCATCCTCTTCTCCCCATAAAGATATATCATTAAGCGCAAGTTCTAGTTAGAACTCTCCCCTTGTATGTTGTCATCCTCTTGCAAGAACAAAAGAACAATAACAAAGAGCAACCTTTACCAGATAAAGGTTGAATCGGTTCTAACTAATGCGTGCCAATAGCAAAAGTTGAAAACCCGAAACACATATGTTTATGCTAAACAACTCATGTAAACACAAATTGATTCAACAATTGTGACTTTTTACATATGAGTTTCAATCGGAACACCTTATGATCCTTTGATAAAGCATACCAACATGGGATAGAACTTAATCCCGCTAAATCAAAAAGTCACACAAACCATAAGGGTTCATATCATATGAGATTGAATATTAAGGTTATGAAAATCGAAATCAGACATCCCATAAACCAAAAACACATAGCAATAATATAGACATTCAAGCACAGGCTATGTAATCGGAAACTATTACAAGAAAAATTATAAAATAATAATTTTATTCATAAATAATTGATAGTTTTATTCAAAAATAGACCTTATACAATAATCCAAATAAATCAAAAACTGATGCCTATTATTATTCTTCATTTGTCAGCTGCTCAACAGATTCTTGTTCAGAGTCTTGGTCTTTTTCGCCTTTTAAGAACTAATCATTGATCTCTAAGATTCCTTTAAGGGTTTCTGAATCATTTCGAGAGGCAAAAGCTAACTGTTTCTGAATACAGTTTAATTGTCTTCCAAGACGTGAAACAAGAGATCTCCATTGCTATAGATTGAGCAGTTGAAACAATAGTTCCTCTTTCTTTTCGAGTTTTACTCATCGGCTTGATAATTCCCTAAGAGGCAGTTCTAGTGACTTTCTCATCTCCAAAATTATTCCCCATCGTGTGTTCACACAAGCTAGTGATGAGACAGGGATATCCAAGATTTCTCTGGGACGCTGTGGCATTGATAGAATCGAAGATCTTGATTATTTGATTAATAATCATTCCACATATATCAATTTGTTTTTTTACCTTTAAGAAGAAAGTATACAAACTCAGCAAATTCCTTGTCCCATTGTGATGTATCTCTTGTACAAGCAAAAAGATTTGTTATAACAAGTTTACCGAAAACCCTTAAGTATAAGGGTATTTCTTTGGTTAGCATTCTTCCATTTTCCATCCAACATATTTTCCAGTGATACTTTTTGAAATGTTATCGTGCTCAATTTCAAAACCAGTAATCATATGATTTCCCATCACTTTGTAATTGATGATCTTCGATATCATCTTTCTGTTGAAATGGTGAAAAGTGTAACCAACAAGAGGGCTAAAAGTAAGATTCTCATGATCAATATTGTGAATATTAGCATAAAAGATTCTTACTATATCCGGTGAATATTTTTCAAACCCAAACATATTTCCCCAGTTTCGGTCTTGAATAAACTTCACATATTTGCTTTCTGAAACATCTGAATCGAACCTCTTCTCAGCAGTGAAGTTTACTTCCTTTAAGGCTTGATATCATTCAAAACATGTACTATCCACACAGATTGTAAGATCATGTTTATCTTTGATCAAGTGGGGATACTTGATTTTCTCAATATCATTAGCAGGAATAAACGGATTCAATTCCAGGTTATCAGTTTCTGTTTATTTTCTGTTTCTTTTTTTCTCATACTTTCAATAATCGAACGTCTATGGAAAACCCTGGTTTCGGTTCCGGACAATCTCTCCCGTGCTGTTTGTAAAAACAACACAAAATAATCTTCTTTTATAAGGAGTAAAGATATCAAATTCCGGAAATAACTAGTTTTAGGAAAATCTTCCAAAATCGGAAACCTTGACTTGTGGGGAAACAATTCCGATTTTGTATCTAGGTCTTTCTTTTGGAAAACCGATTTTTCATGGACTGGATCTATATTAAGGATTAATCCTATATTCATGTCCAAAAATTTGTTTACTCTATTATTACCAAAGCCTGAAAATATATTTTGAAATTTACTCAAGAATATTCTAATAGAGTATACAAGAACAAATTTGAACATAACAAGATATTTGTTAATAATATCTTTAGAATCATATTTCCATTAATATTTTAAAAGATCACTTGCTTCATCAAAACAGTTGTGGGGTGTATGAAGCAATCTATTGTTAATAGAATAATTAACTGAAAAATCATTCTTTGTAACATTATAAAGGTTCCAAAATCGCAACCTGATCAGCGATACATTGACAGTCTTTCATCTGAAAATGTACATACATATATTTGGGTAGTAAATCCAAAATACGTTTAAGATCCCAGATTTTTCAAAAACAGAATAGTCATGGTTCCTATAACGAAAAATCTTATGTGGAATCTTATGTATTTTCAAGATACAACATGTCACATAGAGTATTGTATCATAGTTACTAACCTTAGTAGTTATCAATACCATGAGATACAATTCTATGATATTTGAGAAATTATGTAGGTCAACCAAGACATGCATAAGCATAATCTCAATTCTTAACAAATTTAGGAACAAGAGAATCATATACTTCATTCGTGTCTTCCACCACGAGTCTTTGAAGTAGTCAAATCCTGCTACTACGTTAACTGAATCATTCATTGGATTCAATTCTTATAGGTTGGATCGCACCAAACAAAAATTGTTAGATCTTTTCGTGTTTTACTGCTCTGATACCAATTGAAAAGACGAGGGTACCCAAATACACCACAATCTTTAAAATATCCACCTATAAGTCCTCTTACCGAAAATGATTGTCTATGGACAAAGTCGAGACAATACTACAAATCGGTATTCACACTTTCTGTGATCGTCTATGGATACGAGATCGAGACAATACAATAATCAAAGTGTGATTACTTGATAATAGGTTCGGACTTAACCAAACACTATAGGATCACTATCAAGTAATACAGAGTTAACGTTTGTGTATTTTACTTTTAATTATAATAAATAATTATAATTACGGAAATAAAAAAGTAAAAGACACAGTAAGATTTTGTTAACGAGGAAACCGCAAATGCAGAAAAACACCGGGACCAAGTCCAGAATTGAATACTCTCTAAATTAAGCCGCTATACAAAATCTAAACCAACTTCGTATAGTTGATACCAAACAACTAAACCTAGTTCACTTAGTTTCTTCAGTATTCCTGCGCTTCCGACATTCAATAAGTGCACGCACTGGAACAATTCATTTGTATCGTATTCAAAACGGTAAATGAACAACAAATCTGTTTGGTAACAACTCTATTGCTTCTTTCCAGATAAAGATATCTCAAGTCATGTGCAAAGGCTCTTCCGTTTAAACTAATAAACTCCTTTGCCTGGTTAGATCAAGTTATCCAACAACTACCGAAGTAACAGAGTTTAGATTTGAAATCAATCAATATAGAATCCAACAAGAAACTATAAAGCGATGCCGATCTCACACAACTAATCAATCGAATAAATCTGATTCAAGTTGGATCCCAGTCGATCAAGGTTTGTGCTAGACAAAGATATGAGAAACCAATCAGAAATCTTATTCGTCTTCAAATCTTCTTTAATCTTCAATTAAACTGCACAACACCACTTGAATCTCTTGTGATCAATCACGCACAGGCGGAGATCTGTTAACAATGGATTATCACAAGATGTCTTTAGATCTACCATCAGTTCTAAAGATCCCGTCGACACTTCGATCTAGTTTGAGTGAATCTTATATCATAAGAGAAGATTTTCAAGAATAAACAAACTAGGTGCAATCAAAGTTCAACAACCGTTAGTCAATCAAATCAATCGAAAACTAATAAACTGCAATTATCTAGTTTCCCAACAACGGTACTCGTAGAGCTTCTTAATCCCATAGAAGTCTTTAAACGAGCGGTCGTAAGAGATTTCGCCTAATTAGGGTACTTTCCTCTCCGGATAGACAACTCCACCAGAAACAACAAAAAGATGAAGTTTGCCTGTCTCATAGGATAGTTTGCTAGAAATGCAAACTTAGGTATTTATAGACCAAGGATGTTTGAACACCAAGGAATTTCCAAAACCGAATTATTCTTAAGATATGCAATAAATGCCCAAAATCGGTTTTCATAATTCCTGGAAATGCTTTGTCTAATATTTCCGAAATCTCTCAATAGTAAATCTCCAATTAGTAAATGCACATTACGAATTTTTATTCTCTAGAGATATGCATTTAATTGCTGTTAATTAAATCATATAAAACTAACATCCTTAATTAAAAGATTCTTTGTTTATTCGGACCGGGATCTCGTTGAGTAATTAAGGAATAAGTTTGAACAATAAAATATAAGAGTGACTGCTCGTGTTCAAAGTATGTTGACATCTTTTCTTTGTAAATCCTCTTTCATATTTACAATCTTGGAATCGATTATACCATACTTCCAAACAAGTTTAGAATTGGTTCATCTGTACTCCAAGACAACTATGTGATTGATAAGATATCAAATCACAATCATGGGTTCAATCGGTTCTACCAATCACAGGGATCGATTATACCTTAATATGGATTACTTGTGATCGAACACACAAGTTACCAGGATCGGTTACGTCAATTACCAGGACCGGTTACCATATACTCATGGTATTGCTTGTGATCGGTTACACAAATCACAAGGATCGGTTACACCAATTACTAGGATCGGTCACACCAATTACAAATATCGATCATACCATCTCAGGTGATTACTTAGGATCGGTTACACTAATTAATAAAAATCAGTCATACCAAATCATAAGTCAGGCACTGTGATTAGTTATACCAAGATACATAACAAGTTATGATCGGTTCCACTAACTCACACATATTGGTGATCCAAAGATATGCAATGGATAATAATACCAATAGGCCTAGCGATTTCCCTTTCAATTTGTAAAACAAGTTCATGAATGTACTTCCTTTAAACAAATGTAAACATTGTTTCCTAGGATGAAATCCTCACCTTTAATTACCCATACACATAATCACAATAACATTCATACAATTATGTCGATGTCATATATACGAAGTTCAAAATATAAGCGTTATACTTCGTATTCTAATTCCTTAATATTATGATCATGTCTCACTACTAGAGTATAATAATCATTCATAGCTTCACAGTTATGTTTTCAATATAACACGACTTGAAAGATACGTTAGGAATGAAACAGTTCAAGTCACAATATTACTAACCTCAAGAGGAAGGATGATGTCGTCGATGTAGCTTGTTACTTCTTCACATTTTTGAGGTCTTCGAGTAATACTTGTATGTCTCATAATCCTAGACTTTGTAGTCTAACCTATACGAAGTTGTCTCTGGTACATAATCAAGCGACTCTTAGATGGGTTTTGATTCACTAAAATATGACAACCAAACTTGACATACTAACGATTGGTGGGTTTAACCGAGCTATGCTCTAACAGTCTCAGATTAGGATAAAATGTGTAGTTGAGCTTTAGACTTCACGACGTTCATCGATTGAAGACAAAGATCTACTGAGGGGAGCTTGGAGGAACTTCATCAACAAAAGGTATGTGGAGACTTAAACTTATCTATCACTCAGAGGTCTATTATATTTTATCTCCTAATGAGACTAAGTCGTATAGCTATATAGACTTTTATATTATACACATTTGATATTTCGAGCTGAGTATAACTCACTTATATATTTTTCGAAATATGTGTTGGAATCTTTTGCTTTAGATACGTTCATCATTATTCTTGACGAGTTTAGTTGGAAACAATTTATTTGTTGGGAACTAAATAATAAGTCAAAAGATGATCATGTGAAAATTTCCTTGAAAAATCTTACATGATTTGTGTGAGACAGTCATTTGATGCCGACTCGCAATGTTTCGTATTGATCATTTGATCACTTGAAAATTACTTAAAAGCTAATGGTATGTATGAGACAGTCATTGTCGTCTTCTAAGGATGTTTCAATGATTGAATTGGGAGTTGATAATGATTAATCATTTTCTGGATACAACACAGTATGCAAACTGTTGTGGTATAATTTAGGTCAGGGAACCTTGTTTGCATACTAGTATGCGAATGGTTTTAACTGAAAAGTCCGGGAACCAAGTTTGCATACTAGTATGCGAACAATTCTAACTGAGTTAGGTCTGGGAATATAGTTTGCATACCCATTTGCAAACTGCTGGACAAGACCAAAGTACGGAACTAAAGTTTGCGTACCCGTTTGCAAACTTAGTGGTTAATGTTCTAAAATCGGTCAAGTATGTTTTCATACACATGAACAAATACATTAATAAATTAAGGAATGCAATCTTTGCAAACCGTGGCTTAATGTTCATGAATTGATTTCGGTATAAGTATTTCGTACAATTACGAATCAATCCAATTTTGTTTCAATTGATTCTTACATACTTCTATGAGATACATACAATTGAACAACTCTATGAGTAACACATTTAGATTCATTAGATTATCATTCATGTTTGATTGATCATCATATTTGATCTAGAAGTGTTAGATGAATGTGGTTAAGATAAAAGTGTTCATATGGCTAACTTCGGTTAACTATTGTTGAGCCAACTCAATATACACGTTTAGGTACGGTTACCCATATCTAAATGAAGGTATATTTCATTTGTGTGTAACAATCTAAGACCATCTAACGGTGGAGAGATATTGCTTTGGTTTTAAGCAAACTTAGCTTGAATCTTAAATCATGTTTTCATCTAACGGTGAATATTGATTGCTTTGTTTCTAAGCTACTATCAAACCCTGATTTAAAGATTATATAAGGGAGAACTCTAGCAACTGGGAAACCTAATCCCGACACTTTCCCGTGTTCTAGTTGCGACTAGATTCGATTCTCCTTTAACCTAGGATTTTCCAAAACCATTATAGGTTAACGACGTGAAAACTTTATTTGGGATTCGTGAAGCCAGACCCAACTATTTTCTCTGTAGTTGCGTGTTCTGATCTTACTTGTTCTAACGTATTGAGTACTATCTTTTCTAAAATTTTCTCAAGATTTATCTCCGATAGGTAAGATATAAAAAGTAATCATAAAGCTCTTCGTCTCATTCTTTGTGATTCCACAATAACTTCTTCTACTACCATATAGTTAAGTTATTGTGACGTGATTGATATTTCTAGGCTGTTCTTTGGGAATATAAGACCGGATTATCAATTGGTTCATGTGCACTTTGATTTATCAAAAGACGGAATAAAAATTCATAGGTACTTCTGTGAGAGACATATTTATCTATCAGAATAGGCTTTTCTGTGTGAGACAGATTTGTCTATAAGTCTCCGACTTTGGGTCGTAACAACTCTTAGTTGTGGGTGAGATCAGCTAAGGGAATCAAGTGCGTAGAGTCTTGCTGGGATTCAGAGACGTAAGGAACGCGATTGTATCTTAATCGGTGTGAAACTTAGTTAGGGCTCAACTACATTCCAGTCGAAGTTAACTTGTAGTATGCTAGTGTCTATAGCGGCTTAATACAGTATAACGTTCAAATCTGGAATAGGTACCGAGGTTTTTCTGTATCTGCGGTTTCCTCGTTAACAAAATTTCTGGTGTCTGTGTTATTTATTTTCCACATTATATTTATTTATATAATTGAAATATCACAGGTTGTGCGTAGTTCAATCAATTGGTAAATTCAACCTTTGGTTGTTGGTATAAATTGATTGACATTTGGATATTGGTTTTTGATACCGTCCAAGTTGTTTCTCATATAGTCAGGCTCATAGATTCCTATCTGTTTCATTTGCTGATTACTTTGAGAAACATAGATATAGCTCTTGGATATCTTTCCTTGATTGATTCTGACTGTCTAGTTGATTCTCTTGGAATTATATATATTGGAGTTTAGTCCATACAGATTGCCGAACAAAATATTGGGTATGGTTATTATACCACAGCTTATCTGTTATCCTAAGGTGGAATCGGTTTGGCTCGGTATGGGTCTCCATAAAAATCAATCTTTTAAAACTTGTTAACGATGGTTTGATGTCATGGTAGTTATCGGTGTCCGTGGCTTAAGGAATCTTGTTTCTGATGGAGTATGAATTGTAACCAGAGACTTGGGGTGTATTTTTTTTTCTATTGATGAGGATTCTTTGATATTGTTATTTGTTAGAGCATAGCTCGGTTAAACCCACCAAGCATTGGTATGTCAATTTTGGTTGTCATATTTTAGTGAACCAAAACTCATTTAAAGAGTCGCTTGATTATTTACTAGAGTCAGCTTCGTATAGGTTAGCTTGAAAGTATTATGATATGATACATTATGAGTATTACGTGAAGACTTGAAGAATGTGAAGAAGTAAGGAGATACAACGATGACATCATCCTTCCACTTGAGGTTAGTAATATTTGACTTGAACTGTTTCATTCCCTAGCGTATATTTCAAGTCGTGCATATTAAAAACATAATTGCAAAGTTGTGAATGATTATACTCTAGTTAGACGTAGTATTAAGGAATACAATACGAAGTATAACGCTTATCTTTTGAACTTCATATATAAGACATCAACATAATTTGAATGCTATTGTGATTATGTATGGGTATGAGGTGAAGATTTCGTCCTAGGAAATAATATTTTACATTCGTTTAAAGGAAGTACATTCATAAACTTGTTTTTTGAATCGAAAGGGAAATCGCTAGGCTTATTGGTATTGTTATTCATTGCAAATCTTTTGAATTACCAATATGTGTGTTTAGTATAACCGCTCATAACTTGTTTATGTATCTTGGTAAAACTATTCACAAGGCCCGACTTTTGTATTGGTATGACTTTTATTAGTGAAACCGATCTTAAGTAATCACCTGAGATGGTATGATCGATTTATTGTAATTGGTATGACCAACTCTAGACATTGGGGAACCGATCCTAGTAAGAGGTGCAACCGATCAAAAAAGGGGAATCGATCCTTGTAAGAGGTGCAACAAGTTTCTAGTTATTGGGAACTGATCCTATGAACATGTGCAACACGTTTTTAGTTATTGGGAACCGATCCTATGGACATGTGCACCAAATACAAATTAGATACCATATATATATGGGAACCGATCCTAGTACCTAGTCAACCAAGTTTTGGTAACTAGCGTGACTAATTCTAGTACCCACATGGAGGTAGAACCGAAACTTGTTTTGGTAAAACCGTGAAACCCATGTTTGGTGATTTGATAGGATAATCAATCACATAGTTCTTGGAAGTCAGATGAACCAATTCTAAACTCGTTTTGGAAGTGTGGCAAATCGGTTCAAAGATTGTAAATATGAAAAAGGATTTACAAAGTAAAGATGTCGACATACTTTGAACATGTGCAGCAACACTTATCTTTTATTGTTCAAAGATATTCCTTAATAGCTAAAGGAGAATCCCGGATCGAAATAAATAGAGAATCTTTTAATTTCTAGCAATTAAAATGCATATCTTTAGAAAATATAAATTGGTAATGTGCATTTACTAATTGGAGATTTTCTACTGAGATTTCGGTTAATATTTGGACAAAGCATTTCCAGGAATTATGGAAACCGAATTTGGAAATATATTGCATATCTTGAGAATATTTTCGCTTTTGGAAATTACTTGGTGTCCAAACTTCCTTGGTCTATAAATATTTAAGTTTGCATTTTAAGCAAACTAATCCTCAGATCCAGCAAAACTACCTTGTTGTGTTGTTACTGGTGGAGCCGTCTATTCGGAGAAGAAAGTAACCTAATTAGGCAAAATCTCTTACGACCGCTCGTTTTAATGACTTCTTTGGGATTGGGAAGCTCTACGAGTATCGTTGGTGGGAAACTAGATAATTGCAGTTTATTATTAGTTTTCGATTGATTTGATTGACTAACGGTTGTTGAACTTTGATTGCACCTAGTTTGTTTATGCTTGAGAATCTTCTCTTCTGATATAAGATTCACTCAAACTAGATCGAAGTTTCGACGGGGATCTTTAGAATGTTTGTAGATCTAAAGACGTCTTGTGATAATCCATTGTTAACAGACTCGGTTTTATGTGTGATTGATCACAAGAGATTCAAGTTGATTGTGTGCAGCTCTTTATTGAAGATCTAAGAATATTTGAAGACGAAAAAGATTTTTGATTTGGGTTCATAATCTTTGGTGTGAAAAAAACTTGATCGGCTGGAAAAGGATCCAACTATAATCAGTTTATCTTTGTGATAGATTGGATTGATTAGTTGAGTAGATCGGCATCAATACAATTCTTCGTGATTCAAAGTATTGATTGCATAATCTTAACAATTACTTTGGTAGTTGTTGATAAGATAGATCTTAGGACCTGAAAAAGGAGTTTATTGGGATAAACGGAAGAGCCTTTTGTCAAACTCATATCACTTGATTGAAAAGAGTTGTTACCGAACATGTTTGTTGTTCCTTTACTGTTTGGAATACGAACCAAAGGAATTGTTCCAAGTGCGTGACTTATTACAAGTTGGAGGCGCAGGGATATAGACGGAACTAGGTGAACTATAGGTTTAGTTGCTTGGTCTCAACTATACGAAGTTGGTTTAGATTTTGTATATCGGCTTAATCCTGAGAGTATTCAATTCTGGACAAGGTCCCGGGGTTTTTCTGCATTTGCTGTTTCCTCGTTAACAAAATCTTGCCGTGTCTTTTACTTTTCTATTTCCGTAATTATAATTGTTTTATTATAATTAGAAGTAAAATACACAAACGTCAATTCCTATTTACTTGATAGCAATCATGTTGTGTTTGGTTAAGTCCGAACCTATTATCAAGTAAACATACTTCATTGTTGTATTGTCTCGATCTTGTATCCATAGTCAATCACACAAGTTATCTTGTTGTCATATTGTCTTGATCTCGTATCCATAGATGATCACACGAAGTGTGAACCGATAAGTTGTATTATCTCGACTCTGTCCATAGACAATCACTTTCGGAAAAAGGACTTATAGGTGGAAAAGTTTTAGATTGAGGTATATTTGGGTACCCTCGTCTTTTCATTATTGCCCAAAACTTGGTTGAAGTTGGCGTCGTTTCCATTGATGACTAGAAACAGTTCTTCTGGATTGGATGTAAAGAGTTTTTGGGAGCAAAGGTTAGTGAACCCTTGGCTCCTCCCTGCTAATAGATGAGAGATTTCAAAAAAAAAAAAAAAAAAAAAACTGCATGTTCTACTTTGGAGAAATCTCAGTTTGGTCCTATTTTAGGTGGTCCCAAGTTAGTTTGGCCCACCAACAAAAGAGGAGTTCAGTTTGATCCCAATATATTCAAAAATATTAAAATATCCCAAATACCCTTTTCTAGCTATCTTATCTTCTCTCACTTATTCACGTGATATATAGTTGTACTATCTTCTTTTTTATTTTCTCTCTACTAGTTTCACTAATTTTTTTAGAAGAGAAGAAACTTAAATAGATCCATACGATGAGTACCCATTTTACTATGTTCCGAAACTTTAGTGTTTTTTCCAGGATAATGCTAATTCATATTCAAGAATGAACACTATTTTAGAGCATGGTAGTTCATTCTAGTTCTAGCAATTCATTTGGTAGAATGAACTCGTAATAGTAGTTCATTTTGAAGAATGAAGTTGTATTAATAGTTCATTATTATAGTTCATACCGTAGAATGGACTCCTGAAAGGTGTTTATATTGTAAAATGAATTCATAATCGTAGTTTATATTACATGACTTTGTAAAATGAACTCACAATGATAGTTAACTATGGTAGTTCACATTGTAGAATGAACTCGTAATAGGTGTTCATTATGGTAGTTCATATTGTAAAATGAACTTGTAAATGGTAGTTCATATATATTGTAAAATGAACTTGTGTTTATATTGTAGAATGAACTCTAAATGGTATTTCATATGGTAGAATAAACTCGTAATAATAGTTCATTATACTATTTCATTTTGTAGAATGAACTCATATGGTAGTTCACTTTGTATAATAAATTAGATAGTATGGTAGTTTATTTGAAGTAGTTCATTTTATAGAATGAACTCACATGGTAGTCCTATGTTAACATAAAAATCAATAGCCTCGAAATATAACAACAATAGTACTCATTGGAAAGGTCCCGTCGAGAGCTTTCCAAATATATATAATTTATTATTTTTTGACTTATAGTTCAAAAGATATTTAAGTTTTTATATTTATTTTTATGAAGAGAGAGAAAATAATATTTATGACGATGTTTCATAACCGATGACGTCATTGATGATGTCATCCACATGGGTAATGTTAATCATAGGACCAAACAATTAAAAAAGACCTTGGAGCAATTGGGCCAAGTCAACAGGACCAACCATACACACTTATTCTAATTCCTGGACTATTTGATAGTTTCTACTTTGTTATTACCTCTCCCTCTATAGAAAGCTCTCTCGGGAAATAAAAAACTCATTTTGAACTGCAACCTCATTGCTCAGATCTACTCCGTTTTTGGGTGGATCGGAGCAGTACTTTGAGTTTTCAAGCGATTTAAACTAGTTTTAGTTAGCTTAGGTAGTTTTTAATGTTTATTAGGGTTAGTTTATCTGCTGAGTCAATTTTCGGAAGTAAGGTTTCTCCGCTTTCATGGCTGCTTTATCTGTGCTTTCCAAGCATTTTTTTCCTGCCTTTAATGGCTATTCTCAGTTGGTTCTTAGGGTTTAAGTTGAAGCGCATTGGTGGTAACCTCCGGCGGTCGGAATCTTCATCACTCCGTTCAAGATTTGGGGAAATCACTCCTTATTAGGAGTATCTCTTTCTCAAAAATAAGATTGTTATAAAAAATGGTGGATTTGTATTCCAAAAACCATTTTTCTTCCGATTAAATCGGATCTTATTTCATATGTGTTATTAGTCGTTTACCGGTATTCCTTTTCTTTTCTCATCGGAATATTTGGGTTTGTACTGTACACCATGAAATTTATGTTACTATGTGGTTCTTGTTCTTTGATGTACTCAACTGTCTATTTGTAACTTCTCTATTTTATTTTTTTTGAAAGTTAAGGAATTAATGCAAAACCAAAAGTTACAGAAGGCTATTTAGTTTGTTGGCCGCCCTTATCTCAGTTGTAGAAACTATGATATGAGAAACTTCAAACTAAATGTTTTCCTCAGATTATAAAGACAAATCTTTAGAAATTAAAAAACTAGAATCATAATCTAAAGCATGTTGAATAAAAGTTGGCATTTGTCTCCAATGTTGTCTGTGGTACCCCTGACTTCTAGCCTGTTTTGCCAATTCATCTGCTACCTTATTACTGCTTCTATGGTTGAAAGGAAAAAAAAAAGACTTATATGACATCAAAACCCTATTAGCTTCAGATATTATTGCATGGTTTCTCCATTGTATTGTGTTTGTTTGACCTATCGTAAATTCAATTACTCCCTTGCGATCTCCTTCAATCCAAAAGTACTGACAGTTCATGCTAGTCGCCCACCTTGGTGCTTCAAGTAGAGTCAGACTTTCTGCCTCTTCAGGCCTAGAGGCATAGAAGGTCCCATATCCATCTTGGATAGATGTGCATGCTGCAAAACGTAGAATCAGTCCATACCTTGTAATGTTATTTTCATCCACCCATGACGCATCAAAATTAATTTTATAATTGTTAGATTCAGGTGGATTCCATCTTTTGAAGTTATTAGGAGTCAAATTTATGGGATGTATTGGTGTTGTTCCTAAGTCAAAAGTATGCCCCGAGTCAAGTTCAGTAGAACATCCAGAAGAGATGGAGTCCAGAATCTAAGATGTCTTAACACAGTTAAAGATGTTTGTAGACTAGTGTTTGAGTTTCCTTTAAAAGTTCTCATACACCTTTCTTTTCCAAATAATCCAACATTTTGTAGCCAATATTTCTACCATATTATCATTTGAGTTTCGTGCAATCTAGTTAGAGTATAAACTCATTAAAGGAATGTCTAAGGTGATTGAAATTTAAACCAACTAGTGGAGGAAGCATCCAAACAGACTTAGCATAAAGACATTCAACGAAGAGATGTTTCAGATTCACAATGATGATTACAAAAGATACAATGAGTTTCTATGTTTTCTATTTATTGACCAAGTATCTTCCTAACTGGTAATGCATTATTAATGCATTTCTACAAGAATATCTTTATTATCTGAGAAACATTCAACTTCCAGAAAGCAGACCAAAAAGCAACAGTAGATTGTGTATTCTGATTTGTTGCAGAGTCTGATTAGTCTCATTGTTTTGCAGTTTAGTGTAGAATGATTTAACTGTGAACTGACCATTTTTTGTTAAAAGCCATTTTAAAAAAATCTTTTCAGATTTCCATTTGTGTCTGCAAAATGTTTTATCTTTAAAATTTTATCTGAAAATGTTGAGGGAAAGTTATTTATAACCTTTTCCGAGTTGCACTTCTGCGTATCTGATCAGTCAATTAACTCAGCTATATACGCATTAAGGATTTTAGTTTTGAACCATGGATTGATTCAAGGGTTTCATCTAAGCATGGTATCCATTTGCATGTCCATATATTTATCATGTTTCCATCCCTTACCTCCCAACAGCTGAATCTGTGAATGAGAGTTACCCCCTGTTTTATGCATTTTCAAATCCATCTTTCATGGTAATGTTTTTTTTATTATGAAAGACTGTTGTATTTCTGAAATACTTGTCTTTTAGAATAGTAGCCCAAATTGCCTTTGGCTCAGAATCCAAGCTCCAAGCTAGTTTGTTTGTCATAACCAGATTCATTTTATTTTCTTCTTTAAAGCCTAAGCCCCCTAAAGTTGTTAGTTTAAGTCAAAATATTTTAAGTAACACCCTCCATGTTTTTCTTTTCCCCGCCGGAAGTAACGCTGGATTGCACTTTTACGTTAACTAGGCACTCGATATTGATCCTATAAGGTTTCAGTTATTACCATACTTATTATCAAGTGAACACTTTGTTGTTGTATTGTATCGATTTCATATCCATATACAATCACACAAAGTGTATTGGAATTCTCCACTTGACTTTGATATTCTCGCATTGTTAGACCAGTTCGGACTAACCTTGTTTCAAGTGGACATCGTGTTGAAATATTCCTTTAGTGATTGTTGCTTCAAGAGGTTTATACAAGGTGGGTCTTGGATAGGTTGTGATCAAAATAAAAGATTGTGGTGTATTTGGGTACTCTCGTCTTTTCAGAACCATACTGGTTAAAAATCATCGTTTATAACAAACTCTCCAGAAGAAAAATAAGGAGGAGTAAGAAAACTATCAGAAGATACAAAAGAAATTTTTGATTTAGATGCACATGAATCCTCAGATGATGAGGAAAAAGAGATAATGAATGCGCATGTTTAGGTTTAACAAAAAAATTCAAATAAGGGTGTGAAAAGTTTCCTCCTAAGAAGAGATCACAATTGGATTTGGTAACGAATGAGCAACAGATGAAGATCCGATGTGGGTTAGGGTTTGTTTAACATCATCTTCAAGAAAACCACCATTAGAAGTCTGATAATCCCAATTAGATATTTCTCTACAGTGGTAGAGGAGAAAAAATTGGGTTATCGGGTGAGATTCTGAGTAAGGCCTTTTACCTAGAAAACATTCAGACACAGGCCCATCACCGTACTCTCTGTTAGAACTAGGGGTGAGCATGGGACGGTATGGAACGATTTTCGCATCATCCGCATCCAATCCATTGCACTACGGATTTCAAATTTGGCATCCTAATCCAATCCAGATCCAACGGATTTGCATTCAATGGATGCACGGATGAACGGATTGGATGCGGATAATCCAATGGATTTGTTTTAGTTAAAATCTATAGTAAAGAAAATAAAGCTAACACAAATGACTCCTTATAAAACCTACATATCCTATATATACGGCTGCACAAGAACCGGTTGGGAACCGGCCTGGAACCGGAAAACCCAGGCCGGTACTGAACTGGAACCGGTGTGACCGGTACAGGGACCAGGAATAGAATATGAGAACCGGTGTAGACCGGGACAGGTACCGGTTCTTACCTTATTCCCGGCCACCCCGGACCGATAGTACCAAGTAAACTCGGACCATTGATTATAAGGGTAAAATCTATCCTAACCGTCCACTTAACATATATATTCTTGATAAGACAATGACCTAGCCAGTTTCTCTTCTCTTCTCCATTTCTTTTTTCTTCTTCATCTTCACAGAGAGCCAACGCCACAACCACTCACCAGTCTCCATTACAACCTCCACCACCACAATTACCACCATGTTGTTCATCTTACTCTCTTGTTTTTACTTTTGTTTCTACTTTTCTTCTTCAAAAGCAAGGAGCAGAAGAAATTATTACTCCTTCTTCATCACCATTTGGAATAAGGTAAAACGAACCCTAGATTTATAACTTCAATTCTTCTTATTCTTCTATTTCTCTTTACTTCGATTTGTTTATCATTACTTCGATTTTGATCTAGTTATTTTCAATTTTGTTTCAATTTTTTAGGGGTTCTCAGTAAAACGAACCCTAGATTTATAACTTGGGTTTTTTCAAAAACGGGTATTCTTAGGTATAATTTTTACTATTAATGATAGCTAATTGATTTTAATTATTTTGAAAATGAAATTTTTAGTTGAAGAATCTCAATTTATTGTTTGACTATTGTGTGGATTTTTTAGGGTTTTGTTTGGATTAAATTGATTGATGATTTGATTCTGTTGATATCTAGGGTCCGAGATGTTTTGCTATGAAGTAATTACTAAATATGATGGAAGAGATCCATGGGGATCTCATTAAAAATACAAGGCAGATTCAGCAACAGATGTTGATAGAAACAGAAATCTAAATGATTTTGATAAAGCTGCATTATCAAGACCATTAGATGAAACACATCAAACTCGGTTGTCCTGGTGAACATAAGAATTAGAAATATGTTCATTGTAGTAGGAAAATATTTGTATGGATTGTATTGATTATCAAAACTCAGATCTGTTTGGGGTATTTGGATCCGTTTTTTTATGTATTCTGAGAACATTTCCATACTAAGTAAAAACCCGGTACCGGAGGTACAAGTACAACTCCAGGTACAGGTACAGATCCTCAAAAGGAGGTACCGACCAACACCAAGTACAGGGACCGGTTCTATAAGAGAACCAGGCCGTACCGGACCATGTGCAGCCCTACCTATATATGTATACAAATATAAAAATGCCATGTACAACACCCCAAACAAACATCTTAAAAATTCCTAAATGATCCATAGTATTTTCTAGAACTATATAAATGCCCTTAATTTAACGGATATGATGTCCAACGGATTTTCATGGTTGCAACCGATCCCGATCCGTTATCAGTTGGATTTCAAATATTCCATCCTCATCCAACCCATTAACGAACGGTCCGGGCGTCCATCCGCAAAATAACGGTTGATCCCGGTTAAATCCGCAGATTACGGGCTAAATGCTCACCCCTACTAGTCAGCTTAGAACCAGAAGTTAGAACTTAATTCATCAACTGAACTGGGCCCATAAAGAAAATCTAAGAACTCATCCGGATGGACCGGATCTATCATTTTGGTTGTTTCCAAGAACGGTTTTTGGGACCAAACTTTTTTGGGGGGACCATTGTTTTATTTTGGGTAAGACATTAGAAGTAATTCTAGGTCACCCCTTATCTAAATATTTATATTAATACCAAAACTACCCTCCGATTATATTTGGTTAATGATTAGTTAGTGTGATTAGTGAAATTATTTTGAATAAAGATTTGAGATTTAAAAAATCGATTTTTTAAAAAGAAGTAGAATTTTTGAGAGAGAGAAGTTTGAGAAGTTGAAGAACAAAACCATGGAAAATAAAATTTTTTTTGAGTTCACTAATCTAGACTACTCAAGTGATGATTCAATTGATGATAGCTCATCTGAATCTACATCTCCTTCATCTCCTAGAGTATATGTCAATCTTCACAATGATCCTGATATGGATAATTTCTTAGATGGTGAATGTATTCTTCCCCAAAGCCAATTTCAAGATGGTGAAAACGATGGATTTTACCAACCACAACCGGAGGAAGAATATTGGGGTACCTGTGTATGCTCAAAACTTAGGTAATGTTGGTTGAATTGGTCCAAATTTTCAAAAAATGTGAATTTTTAGAGTAGATTTGTGCTTGTTCTGGTTACCTTGTGTGAAGAACATGTAACCGAACTCATCCGAAAGTGTAGTTCTAAGCCACTTTTTCTAAACACGCAAAAGTAACCGAACTCTCCATTAATGGAGGTTTTTTGTAGTTCGGTTAACGGAGTAGTAACCGAACTCTATAAATAGGATTACAAAACTATGTTCGGTTTGGTCGAAATGTAACCGAACTTAAGGGTCTATGAGTCTCGGTTAGTTCACAACCAATAACTAACCGAACTTACGTAAAATAATATTTCACATTAGTGTATAAAGTTCTATTGGTTTGCAAACTTCATACTAACCCTTAATCTAACCGAACTTACGTACAATAAAATTTTGATTTAGTGTACGTAAAGTTCGGTTAGTTGTGAACTTGGTCGCCAAACCGAACTCGAGTTCGGTTTTCCGAAAAAATAATCATATAACCGAACTTAGGGTCCATAAGTTCGGTTGGTTCGCAAACTTCATACAAACCCACTACCTAACCGAACTTACGTACAATAAAATATTGAATTAGTGTACGTAAAGTTCGGTTAGCCCTCAACTTGCTTGACAAACCGAACTCGAGTTCGGTTATACCGATAAAATTATCATATAACCGAACTTTAGGGTCCATGAGTTCTTTTAGTTCGCAAACTTCATACCAACCCACTACCTCCCCGAACTTACGTACAATAAACTTTTGATTTAGTGTACGTAAAGTTCTAAGTTAGTTGTCAACTTGCTTGACCAACCGAACTATGAGTTCTTGTTAGCCCGATAAAATAATATTGTAACCGAACTTATTTCGATTGCAATTGATGTTGTTCATTTTCTTGTAGATTGAATGTCAACCTATACCAATGGATAATCAACCTTCTCCTATTGGCATGTCTGTTTGAAGATACATCTAATCACTATGTCAATGATTTGGTTTTTGATGAAACTATTGATGCGAAGAATTGGGCTAGAGAACATGCCAAGAAAGCCATGTGCGTATTAGTTTTGAATGGAAAAGAAAGCCAAACTCGTTTTGAAATGGTTTGTGAGAGAAGTGGAGATCCCAATGTTAGTCACAAGAAGAAGGGTTATGTGTATAAAGGAAAGACGACGAGGAAGAACACAAATATGCTCAAAAAAAACTAAATGTCCGTTCAAGCTAGTATTTAGTAAGTGCAAAAAAAGAATGGATGGGTTCTATCTATGGATAAGGTGGTAGGCCATCATAACCACCCTCGTCCGGATGATCTTGAAGGACATGCAATGGCCGCTGCTCACTCCTCAAGAAATGGAGAAAATAGCTAAATTTAGGAGAATGGGAATTTCACCACTTAACATGCTTCGCTTACTAAAGGATGATAACAAGGATAATGTATCATCTTTGACGACCATTTACAATGCAATTGAGACAATTAAAAGGATTGAATGGAAGGATAGAAAAGTGATGCAACAATTGTTTTTGGTAGCTAAAGAGAAAGGCTACGCGGTTCAAAAGAAGGTGGGTCCTAAGATCAAATAACGCATCTCTTCATTGCGCATCCGAAGAGTGTTCAATTGGCTCAATCCTTCCATCAAGTTCTTATAATGGATTGCACTTACAAGACTAACAAATACGAGATGCCATTGTTGAATATTGTTGGTCGTACCTCGACGAAGTCACCGTTTACCGTTGCTTTTTGTTTTCTAGAAGATGAGCAAGAACCAAGTTACACTTGGGCGCTACAACAAGTGAAGGCCATATACCGAGATGATGATATCCCCGCGGTTATAGTGACGGACAACGATGTAGCATTAATGAACGCAATAGAGAGAGTCTTCCCATTAGCACATAATATGCTTTGTACGTTCCATATTTGGTGTAATGTGATGAATAGGTGCAAGCCTCAAATTTGTCCACCAAAGAGGAAAGCATTTGAAGAGATTAGTAAGCTACCGGAAGATGAACAAGCGACTGCAAAAGAGGAATTCGATATACAATACACTATAAATCACGCTAAATGGGTTGCTTTCTCGGTGAATGGGAGTCATTGACTTGGTCTCTCACCGAAGAAGAGTATAATCTAAATCTTGCGGCATTTATCGAACATTGGTCTAGCCCCGAATATCCCGAGGATATTGTAACGTATGTGGTTAAGCAATGGTTGGAACCGCACAAAGAGCGCTTCGTTTATGCATTTACCAACCACCATAAACACTTTGGGAATCAAGCGACAAGTTTGGTAGAATCGGCTCACCACGGTTGAAGTAATTCTTTTGGATGTGTCGATAATTTTGTGATTGTGTTTAATGCAATGGAGAATTACTTCAACCGTGAGATTGATAGAATTAAAGGGAAGTTTCAAAAAGCCGCATCATGAAGTACAAAAAGATTGTGGACAAAGGTGGTAACATCACGAATATGGCGGACCTTCGGTTGTTTAAAGGACTTCATTATAATGTTTCGCGTGCTTGCATTAAGAGGTTAATGGTAGAGGTTCATTTGATTGACATTTGGGGAACCAAGCCGGACGAGGTGTGTGTTTGCAACATGATGAAGTCTATGGGACTCCCTTGTCGCCATATGATAGTTAAGTATGAACATGGCATAATCCCTCTAAGCGATATAGATCCATATTGGCAACAATTAAGTTTTGTCCCTCCTCCAAAGGGCGATGTCGGAGAAGAGTTTGGTGACAATGAGATGGGAAGAATCGTTATCGAGATGTACCGAACATGAACAAACTCGAAAAGCAAATCTTTTGGGATGACATGCGGCCAATTGTTTATCCACACACTTCGGAGAATGTGCACGAACCGAAAAAGGCAAGGGCAAAGGTAGGCCAATCACCAAAGAAACAAAAAAACAAATAAGAGAATATGCAAAGGTGTTGGGTAAGAGGAAAAGTGAAATGACCCCTTTACTAGAGACCCTTGTGGGCATGAGCATACCGCGGCGAAGTATCAAGAAGATTCTAAGAAAAGGTCTAGGAATACTGTGGAAAAGGGCGAAACAAGTGAACGGATATGAAGAAAAAAAGGACCGATGTTACGCTCGCAACCAACCCCACCTACTCCATCGGAACCTAGCCAACCAATTCAACGAGACGTTAAGCTTAAGGCTCCAATATGCCGCATCCAAGAAAGAAGTCGACCAATTGATGATACATCAACTTTTGTTGATAGAAGGTACTTGGAAGAGCTACCTACATATATTAGAAAGTACGTCATATCCACCGATGACGTCCCTGCGGATGGTAATTGCGGATTCCACGTTGTCGTACAACAACTAGGGCCTTTCACCGAAGGTGCAAAGTTGTATAATGATAATCAAATCACTTATGTCCCATGCAAAGGATGTTGATGAAGCTAAAGGACAACCCGACTTTTACAAGCGAATGTTGTCCGATGGGGATGCTAGTCTCAATGTGCGCTTTATTAGGTATCAAAGGCGTCTCCACGGGGGATCCAATCACAAGGGATCATTGGATGGGCATTCCGATATGTGGGCACTTAATCGCCGAAGCATTCAATTGCGTGGTTCACTATTTCTCAAAAGGTGCTAGTTTCACATACACTCCGAAAACAAAGATATGTGTCGAGCAACTTAAACGTAGGAGGGTGGTGATTGCGCTTGTTAACAACAACCATTTTATAGGCCTCCGGTTAGAAGACGATTGTCCACCGCTCCGATATGCGGATACTCTTATTGGCAAGGATTTAACCTCGACACAATGTTGGGATGGTGTATTAAGTACGAGCATAACATGGAGATGTGGAAAACTTTGAAGGATTCGGAAAAAATCATACACGAGGGTGCGCTTTCCTTGATGATTAAATGTACCATTGATTATACTAAGTATGCTCGAACATCAACACAATAATCAAAGATTGTGTTTTTTGGAATTAGGTCTTATTTTTTGGGTTATGCTTTGAACATTTTCATAAGAATAAGAGACGAGACTGTTATTTTTGGATTATTTTTTTTTTGTTTTTTCATATTGAAACTTAATTACATGACATCGCCAAACAAAGTGAGACATCAAGACTTAAGTTCGGTTAGGAAATGAAATTAGAGGACATTGCCGAACTAAAACTAAAGCTACATAACATTTAATATCCAAAACGCGTTATGAAAAAGTCTTTAAGGAGGCGGAAATGATATTCATATTTGAAATCCTTTCTCTTCCATCTTCGCCATTCGTTTTTTGATGTTAAAATGATTTCGGAGAATCCTTCACCCCTAAGTCGATACCGCCTTACAATACGAAATAAAGCCATAAATTCCACAACTCTAGCTCTAATCTTGTCGAATCGAAGGAACAATGCTATTTGATCACTAAGTTATGAGGGTTTGTTGTGTCGGAGCGTGAATTTCTCATGAATTTTCCCCAATAACTTTGACTCATAATACCATTCATTCTTCGTTCTTCACCCCTCTTTGGATAGTATAGTATGTAGTTTCGCAAAGAGATAGATCTTCATCTGTGAGTAAATTTAGGAGTAGTGGCTGCCATTTTTAGAAGATTTTGAGACAAAATGTTATCTATGAGACACATATTTATACCATCTGGTGTATAACGGCTATAAAATAGCCGTTTCTTGACATTAGTGTCATTCAAATTTCAAACTACATAGTTCGGTTACATAACAAATGCATCGAGAAAACCGAACTCAAACGTTCTATTGGTTCCGTAAATCATAGGTAACCGAACAAAGGTAAACCACCAAATTTACATTGTAATGTTCTTGCACAACAAAATCGGGGTAAATCGAACTAATCACCGTAACTTTTGTTTGATCTAGCTGGTGTGAGTTCTTACATTACGAAATCGCGAAGGAACCGAACTTTTGGATTACCAAGTTCCTAAGTTACTCGAAAATATTGTCAAGGAACCGAACATTACACTCAGAATTTCTTGTTCCGAGTTCGGTTAGATTACGTTTTCTACAGGTAACCGAACTTTACACTTTAACTTTTCAAATTTTCTTGTTTCTAAGTTCTTACATCGCATTACTCTCGGCAGCTTAACCGAACACCGGACGGTTATTGCCGACTTTGAAAACCAACTGGAACTTTGACTAGTAGGAGCAATTATTGCGTATAACCGTTTTTTTTTTAAAAAACTAGCCGTTGGGTACTTTTTTGCTATAAATAGAGACCAATCTCTACCAAACTTATTCACCCATCACTTTCAATCTTCCTAAATCGCTTACTCATCACTTTGGAACACTAAAAATGGCTCCAACTCCGTTCAATGATCTAGAAGATGTTGCTATTGTCGAGCACACACCACTCTCACAAAGCACTCCGTTGAGGAAGCGCAATGGGTGACTAGAACGAAGACCCAACAAGAGGGCCTTACTTTGGGGATGATCAAAACACCAATGCTTGGTGGAAACGGGTGTTTAAGGTTTTTAAAGCACTAAGCGGAAATCGTTATAGGAGGACGCTCCAAAGAAATAAGGGAAAGGTATGCATATTTATACAATGAATGCGCATCTGTTGAGAAACGAATTGAAAGCTCGTAAGGACGCTATGCCAAACGAAGACCGAATGAATAGAGTAAGTTTGTGAATCAATAGGCCTCTCATCAAAAAATATTTATTTGGTTATGATTATTCAACAACGCTAACTTATTTAAAAAATTGTTTTCCCGGTATACTTTGGGTCGGAGCTAATACGAATTAAGGTACAGCCATGAGTTTCGCACGAGGACTGCTACACTCTCTTGGAGGAAGTTGAATGGCAATTCGCCCAATATAATTAAACTCGTAGAGAATCCCTAGGGCGATGTATTGAACAATTTTATGTGTTTTACTTCTATTTTATTTCAACTACATGTATGTTTTTTCGATTCAATAAAATGAGTGAATTCAAATACTCGGTTCAATTTTAGTCTGGTGTGAGTTCGGTTACATTACAAAATCAAAGAAACCGAACTTTTCTCGAGTACCAAGTTCGGTTACTCGCATAATATTGTCAAGGAACCGAACATTACATCAGAATTCTTGTTCCGAGTTCGGTTAGATTACGTTTTCTACAAGTAACCGAACTTTACACTTTAACTTTTCAAATTTTCTTGTTCTCGAGTTCCGTTACATCGCATTACTCAGCTTAACCGAACATTATAGTTCAGTTACCTTCAAAATATTACTGTGCAACCGAACATTACACCGTAACTTTAGAAATTTTCTTGTCATGAGTTCTTGTTAGGTTTCCTTTATCGTATGTAACCGAACATTAAGTTCGGTTGATCCAAAAACATTGTAGGTAAATCGAATACATAGTTTCGGTTGTTTACGAGATTTAGTATATTAACCGAACTAACTAATTGTTTCTTAAAAATTTGAATGTAATGAAACACTTAATCGTCAAATACCCAAACTAATCCCTTAGAACACAAATTAAAAACCAAATTAAGAAATTTAATTAATAATCCACATCACTAAATGTTGGAAGCGCACGAACATAAGGAAACAAACTACCAAATCCGCCATAAAAAAGTATTCCAAATATAAGGAACCAAACTACCAAATCCGCAATTAAAAAGTCTTCCAAACATGAGAAACCAAAGTAATAATTGTTGCAATCACTCATTTACCACGACCACTACCGAAACTTTTCTACTCTTGCGTTTAGGAGCTTTAGGTCGTCCTTCGTCACTAGGAGTGTCATCTCCACTGCTTTGTTGTTCAACCATCCGACTTGAACCTTCCCCTTGTCTGCCGACTCCTCTTCGACGGCATGGTCCGGCTTGGATCAACCCGGCTTGTATCGACAAGGTGGGATTAAAAAACATTAGTTATTTGGTTGTACAGTCTGTTTGTTCTCGAGTATCCATCGGCTCTCCACTCCGGATTTTTGCCATCATTTTCTTCAACAATTTTCCACTTGCCTTCACCTATTCTCATCAAAAACATAAGTAACTATTATTTTTCAATACTTCATAACAATTTGAAACACAAAAAGAAGAGTAAATTTCTTACCGCCGAATTCCACAAGATCAAGGCCTCATCACCACAGAGGGGGTATGCTTCATAATTTTCTTAGCCTCTTTCTCCACTTGCCTTCGCTTTTGTCTTCTCAACACGGCTTTGTTGGACAGTTTATTACACGAGGATGAGAAACATGTTCATACCATTCCATATATCCTCGCGGCGACATTTGGCTCATCAAAAGAATCTTGTAACTCTTCAAATTGGAACAAGATAATCCCCAAAGTTCTTCCAAAGGGTCCACCGATGGAGCAGATCGTATTTGGGGGTGAACTTCATCTCTGGTTCTTAGTTCCCCGCTTCTTCACCTTGAAGTTGAAGTTTTCCTCTTGTGGGACACTTTGGACACAAGAAACTTGTCTTAATACTCTTAGAGGATTATACATTGTACAACCTCCAGATGAAACAACGGTCCATTATACCCCTAGCAACAGGTGAGAAATCAATAACCTCAACATCCTCCTCGTCTTCATCTGATTGAATGGTGTAAGGATGGAAAACCACATCTTCCACTGTTAAGGTATCCAATTTCTCCCTCAACTCCAACACCTTTTTTTTTCTTATTCTTTTCCCCGTGAATTCAAAAATACATATTTACCAAACTTGTAGGATTCCCATAAGGCCAAGGAGTGCGAGCATGAGACAATTGAAGTTTAGGGAAGTGGTCGTACACCCAAACCTATAAGAAGAGGCAACAAATAATACATTCGCAATATGATTAGTAACAATACACATTCATTCACTTATATATTGAAACACACAAACGATAATTTAACGGCACTGGAACAAGGGTGTATAAGCCTCCAAAATATAGACTCTTAAGCCTCGAAGCTTTTCTCGAGTTCCTCTTGAACGAATGAAAGCACCGCAATGCCCCAATGTAGGTTGTTCACCTCATCCAAGGGGTCCAATAGGCTGGAGGTAATGAGATTTACCACGTGACTCGAATCTGCCGGGGAAGAAAATGGTTCCTAGTTGATATAACAAATAAGCAACACATGGTGCTTAACCTTCTCCTCTCACATCACCAACTTTCCTCGAGCAACCAAATCTTTCGTCCCTGAAAACTCATCAAACAAGGTCTTGAGCTTGATCTTTTCAACTTCTTCTTGTACGTGCGGTCCGCTCGAACTCATTATACTCATCACCTTCGTCAGGCTCTTTGTTAGCTCGACTAAACTCACATTGTGCCTTTTTATCGCTCCATCCTGGACACCTTTCGCATAGCTTTTCAAGAAGTTCAAAACTCATCAAGGATCGTAGCCATCTCGAACACTTTTCCTGTTATTGGTAGGGCCGTGATTCTAAAACAATCATCCTGAGTAATTGCCATCTCACCAAAAGGTAGATGAAAGGTATCCGTCTCTGGATAAGACCTCTCAAGAAATGCAAGAATAAAGGACAAGATCAAATTTTTGGTGCGCATGTTGTATCCCGTTCCATAGTACAAAATCAAATACCGCCAATCGGACCTCATCACACTCATTTTCTATATTCCATATCTTGTTCTTTTGACGTTTCAAAATACGAACAACATTAGTATGATCCTACAAAAGCAACAAACTATCTTATATACTAATATATAGAAAAGAACAATATATGTCAAAATATAAGTTCAAATAAAAGAAGATGACTGAGAAATCTTGATGGTTAAGATTGAACCATACCTTTGTCGCAAAGATCTTGGCAGCCCATGAGTTTTTCAGAGCCCATCAATAACTCCCCTCCATCTCTCGAGTACCATAAGTTGGATTCTTTGAGACAAACACAAATTTTCATCGGAATGTAAGAATATCTAGCACAAGGCTTGTTAGGCGTCTTTCTAGGTTTCTTTTGCACTATTTCTACTTGTGCCTCTTCCTCTTCAACTTCCTCTTCATCCAACTCCTCCTCGATTCACCATCATCCTTATCTCCATCTTCCTCATCTTTGTCACCCTCATTTGGTTCACCACCATCTTTGTCACCCTCATTTCCCCTCCTTCACCGGGTTCACCATCATTGGCACCCTCATTTCCTCCTCTTTCAGCCGGTTCACCTTCTCCTCCTTGATGTTGTTCTTCATTGCCCATCGCTTCCACGATCTCTTCATTGCCCATCGCTTCCACAATCTCTTCATTAACTTGTTGGATTACGTTGTCAACATTATCTCTATTAACACCATCTTGGATCACAACATCCAGAATGACCCACCTCTATACTTAGCATTTTTGGTTCCACGGTGACCGGCATCACAATGTACTTTGCCTCGAGGGGTGGGAGTTCTTAGATCTTCCAAAGAAAGGTTTGTTTGGTTTTTGCCTCTTCCACTAATCAAGAAAACAAAAGATATTAGCTTAAACAACTCTAATTTTGGGGACCATAGTATAGTTCGGTTAACAAATATTTTTTGAGAACAAACCGAACTCAACATTGGTAAATGTTAATGAAGAGTTCGGTTTGTCATCATTTTTTGCGAACAAACCGAACTCAACATGTTTGCAACTACTAAGAGTTTGGTTTGTCAAGATTTTTTGTCAAAAGAGTTCGGTTATTTTTTTTTCTTCTAAAGTTCTTGTTACTTTCTAAGGTTAGATTTTTATGCGAACAAAACCAACTCAATATGACAGCCTTGGTTACATAAAAACTCAAATTAGCAGCAAAAAATAGCGGAGTTCGGTTACATGTAAAAAAAAAAATTTGTTTTAAAAAAATTTAAGTTCTTAGAAAATTTTTTTTGCTTCTTTGCGATCTAATCGAACTTACGTTCGGTTACCTAGTTTTGATACCTAGAGAACCGAACTGTTCTTCGTGTTCTTCCTTTCAGAAGTTCGGTTAACAAAATTGGGTTTTTTTGAAACTCGACCTAACCGAACTATGCACCGAATCGCAATTTGAACCTATTTTGATGATTTCTATTCATTTAAACGAATCAAAATCAAATTAAAAGCAATGGGTTTGTTGCAAAATACCGCGAATCGGTCCCATGGCGAGAATCGGGGCTTCGCAACTGCCTATTATAACGGACATGGCTTCACTTGGTTGTTCAACTTCTTTTGAATCGAAAATCGCTCGGGCGATTTGCTAGATGTCCCAATCGAGGACCTTCTCCTTGAAGTCTTTTGGTTTGCTTTCGAAGAACCATTGTTATATAGTCGATTGATTAATCGACGATGAAATTTTTTTGAATCGACGATTAATCGATGGAGTCGATGAAGACGATGTTGTATTTGGGGAAGAAGAGAAGCGAATAGGGAGAATGTGTTTGATAGAAACTGTTTTTGGTTTTGGTTTTTTAGTTTTAGGTTTTGTTTTAGATTATTATTAGGTTAGGGATAATTTTAATTAGGGTAAGGGACAAATTGGTAATCTTATGATTTTTAGGACATCCCTTAACATTGTAGGGTAGGGGGCCTTATAAAACAATGGTCCCCTCAAAAAAAGGCTAGTCCCCAAAAAAACGGTTCGTTTCCAAAACCAAAAAAGGGGAATGCGGGAAATAGCCAGACGGCATGGATGCATCCAAAAAATATGCAGAATCTATCTGATCATCCAACAAAAACTTTGAACTCATCCTCCCAACTTTGTGATTCATCTTCAACATCCGATTCCGGCATGTTGTCGTAGATGTCCTCTAAGGGAAGATTTTTTTGCTTATTGCGCATAAATCTTGAGTATGACCTAGCCTATTGCAATGATTACAAACATGGTTTGGCTGATTCATCTACACAAAAATGATAGTTGATTCCTGATTTGAACCAACCTTCGCCCAAATAGGGTGCTTAAGTTGTCTTTCTATGTTTAATTCTATCTTAATGGCTTTACCATTCAGGGAAACTCTTTTCAAAGGATAAAGTAATGAGACTCTGCCTAGTTTAGAACCTGTTTGGGCTAAGATGCAAAAACTTTGAGGGTTCATTACCATGATATCAACCAGCGAATTCTCAAAAAAAAAAAAAAAAAAAAAACGAAAAAACTATATTATTCAAATCCCTTTTCCTTTTTTTTTTGGTTCACACTTTATTCAAACTTAAATAACAGAGAAAGAACGTTCACAAAATGCGTGAGAGATACACGTGTAGAACACAAACATCTGATCTCATGCTCATACATAGCAGAAATGAGACCACCCAGACAACACAGCCGGATGTGCATAGAAATAAGACCACCCAGACAACACAGCCGGATGTGCATAAAACAGAAATAACAACCTACACAGCGCACACGGGTGGACATAACAAACATCTCTCACACATGAGTAACTAAACGGAAACAAAAGGAAAATGTGTCATCTGACACCTGACGGGCACTAGTCTGTCTTACACTAATGCTTCCAATGCTTAAGTGAGGGAATACTTTTAAGTTGGAATGGGTTTCACTAACAATGATATAACTCGACTTTTCATCTCAGTCCCTGCTTTACCTCCATACCAATCTTTAAACTGGTAGATACAATGACAGCTACGGGCATAATTTTGTACAAAATCGATAAGCTGTCGCGGGAAAATAGAGCGTGAATACTCATCTCCGTTCATCTTCTTCCATAGATCATGTATCATATGTTTGATGTGTTCACGGGCTATGGTTTCTGAAACACCATTTTGATGCATGTAACATTGTATTGCTTTTGGGGTGTCACCCCTCTCTTGCTCGTGCTGCACAAACCATTTAATTATAGAGAAAATGGGTCATTTGTCCAAAAAAATTTAAAACACGGTTCAAATGGACAAGTAAAAAAAAGTACGGGTGAAATAGCCAAAAAAAAAATAGCAAGGATGAAACTGGATTCATCCTGGCTTATACTTAAAAAATAGCAAGGATGAAACTGGATGCATCCCGTGTAAAATAAAAATAAGAAAAAAATATTTGAAAATGGACAGGATGAAACTGGTTACATCCTGCTTATTTTTAAATTTTTGTCCATTTAAACAGTATCTTTTTAATTTTTGGCTATTTAAACATTATCAAAACCTAAGTGTCTTTTTCACCCAGAAATTGATTTTGGTCTTTTTGACTAATTTTGTGTTAATTATACATTCCATCAGATCGTTGTACTTATATCATTAAAATACGTTCTTATTGACAAGTTAATTAATGGATAATTCTTTTCTGAAGTGATCTTAGGCCAAAAACTTATTTTTGTACTCCATCTTTAATTTAAGGGGTGATATTTTCATTATTACTTGTACAATTTTTTTTTTTAAATAAAAATAGCCGGAAAATAAGCTAGAGATGAAAATATTTTTTTGAAGTGTACTTACTTCTGAAGTTTGCAAGTCATCCAGAAGTCGACTTATCATGAGTGAGTATCGGACGAGATCAGATGAGTAGTTCTTTAGGCATTCTAAAGCTTCTTTTGTTATTTCATTCCCTTGAAGAAAATAGGCGTAAGTTGGCATCAAATATCCGGAGGCTGAAATCCATCCATTGTCCATATATTTTTCAAGTGTCGGTGTGTACCCACTATAGTACCATTTAGCTTCCAGAAAATATGCATTGCAAAAATCTGCCCACTGATAAAACCAATGAAACATTTCGATTAATAGACATGCGTGAATTGAAGGCAGGCACAGACTTAAATGATCGTGGTAGTAGAACCAAAAAACTTTTACTTAACAAATAAATTGAAGTTGTTACCGGATGAATTACACCAACAATATTGATCGATTCAGTCGTGCGCTTATATACTAGGTATTCCGTATTCGCATGCATGATAGGATAACTATTTTAATTTTTAGGGATCGATTAGATATTGGCATGCAGTATGATTTCAAAAAGAATATATTGTTCTTCAAACTTGCCAAACTCAGTATGATCTCTAGAGTCTAGACATATCGAGCTGGTTTACACTTTTAGCGTCTTAGCTAGGTAATTAATTACTTATTATCTGAAAAGAGGAGCAGTACATAACTAAACTAATGTTTAAAAGAATTACCACTTTCTTCAAGTATGATAGGATGTCTAGGCCACGCTTCTTTAGCACCATATAAGCCATGGCATTGGTGGTGTTGTAAACAGCCAAAAACAGTAGTTTCATGTAATCCGGAAGGTCGACAATTTTGTTAACGTCCCACCTGTAAAATAAAAATCAATGAGATCCTATTAACTAAATCTCCAAGATAGAGGACGGTGACTAATCCAGTTCGGGTCGGTCGGGGAAAACATTAATAGACGTAGAGGACATTTCCAAGATAATATATATGCAAACCTTTCAACTGCATCAGTGAACATACTGAGTTCATCTAAAGTACCATAAACGTCATAAGTATCATCAACTGGAGTTCCCAGTACACCAAATTTGGTTATCTCCTCCCTGCTGATGTCAAACTCTGGCTCAAAGTTACACCACACAGTCCAGACAAACATTTCCACAAACCTGTTTCTGGAGAAGCTCAATAATTCAATACAACCCAACTCTTTCCACCACCTGTAAAATGAGATTAATTTGATATCACCTTTCATTAGAGAATTAGGCAAATATCAACCATCTTAAGCATTAATTAGATTCTCATACGAACCCAAATGAAGCGTACTCAGAACAATCAGTAGTCGTTAAAATATATATTATTGCTTACCCGGAGATGTGTTTTAATTCATCTTGATACTTGGCTTGCAAGATGTTGAAGTCCAATTTAGCAAATTCTAGTAACAATGGGTCCATATCTTGCATCATTTCATAGGTGTCAATGTACCATCTTGCTTCTACTCGCGGAGTTATCCACTGAAATGGAAGCTCCAAGGCATGACGGACTAATCGTCCAGTGATACAAGTATTCGTTCCTTCATCTTTGGCTGGTGGCGACTGCAAGTACTCCTCGAGAGTCTTAGTTGTTAATTTTTGGGCTTCATCTAATATTTCTTCACCTTCAAAAGCATAGAACGAGGCTTCATAAACACTCAACATTCCTTCTACATCATTAAATGCTGAGGAAGTGTTCATTATCTCCGCCATAATGAAGCGCTTAAAAACATCTATAATGCACAATAGAAGATTCAAGTTAGTAAAACACACAAATAAGCCTTTGGGGTTTTTAATAAAGTGCCACACTTTCAATTTCCGGTTTAAGAAAATGCCACCGTTTTTTTCAGAATTTATTTAGTGCCACACATTTGACCTTTTCCATCCAGTTTTTTTCAAACAACAGTTAACATCCGTTAGTGCATAGGTGGCAGTAGTTCATCTTAATAAAAGACATTTTCACCCTTGAATCATCTCACTATAGTTCGTGTCTTCTTTGGGTCATTTCATCGAACATATAGACCACGTCGAGCTCATCCAATTTCAGTCCACCTAAACATGGCCACATCCACCATCAATTTGATTCAGCTCGCTCCCATCTTCTCCCGTGTCTTCGTAAGGTAATCATCAACATATATTTCAAAACCGAGCTCTCCACACAGCCAGCATAATTCTCCACCAATTGCAATAACATCTCTCCATTCACATCCATACACCAATTTCAGCAGCACTAACCCTTCTTCACGTGATTCGAAAGTAAATCAATTAACCCCAAAATAACAAATCACTTGACAAGCACAATTTCACTTGATAAGACACCACTGTTGCTTGATTTCCGCCATTAGAAATCAATACCCCTTTCTTCTTTATGCCTTCTAACATCTTCCCGCATTCAATCGAACACCCACAGATCCATTGTTGCTGCTTTAATTTTGTAACTGAGAGCTGTCACTTAAACCCAATTTCGGATAATACAAAGAACCCCTCAAATTCACTCGTGTTGTTGTTGACGAGAATTGAAGAAATTATCTTGAATCTCAACCCCAAAACACCACAGATCCTGTATCGTCAGTTCCTTGCTCTTCTCGCTGATTTCTTGGATTGTAATACAGTCGATACCCTTTGATAAATCAAACCCACATTAATCATCACAGCATCCATCAGATCAATATCTTGATCTCTGTCGGAAAATCAAACCCAATGTTCAATTCGTTCTCAATCGTCCACGGCTGTAGCTCAGTTCATTTTCATCACCATACCCCACCGATTCTTCTTCATCTTCCATTTCTAGAGATCGGAAACAACATCAACTCTCAATTTTTGCTCGATTTCCATCTCTCAATTTCTCTATCTATTACTCGATCTAGTTTCTCGGCAATAACAGCAGCAGCTGCTGCTTTTCATCTTTTTTAATGGTTTGTGAAGGGTAAATAAGTAATGTTGACACATTTTCTTGACTTGTTCAACGATTATGGACCAGTTTGGTGGGACCTGACGGAATATATAACAGTTGTGGCACTTTATAAATTTTGAAAAAAACGGTGGCATTTTCTTAAACCGGAAATTGGAAGTGTGGCATTTTATTAAAAACCTTTTTTAACCTCTCACTTTGGGTACCTCTAATAAACTCAAGTGCAACTTAATTAGTCGCCAGTCCATGGGCAGGAGCAAATTGCACTGCAGTATTATCTGTGAAGGGAGTTCCTCCTCGATGTTTTTCCCTCTGTTGTTGCATGTCATATACATATTGAAATTATGCATACCTTGAGAAACCTCGTAACGATGTTGTCTGAGCAGCCTAAACCGTAAAGCTCTGGTGAATAGGTCATCCTCCTCCCATCCATAACTTTTCTTGTTGATGGTATCTAAGGAAGCTCTGATCTCACCATCGAAATGGTAACTCACTCCAAGCCTTTGAATGACATTTATGAACTTCAAAGTGGAAGATAATGACTCACGACACGCTTGATCAGCAAACATGAGCCTTACCTTTTCTTTTAATTTTTCAGATCGTTTAGTATAATTCTTCTCCTACACAATGAAATATCGATCAAATTCTAATTCTTTTAATCGATTTGCATGCAAAACATATACCACAAATATAATTTTTGTACGGATAGAAAATCTCATCTTGATTTATCAAGGAATATATATATAGTAGTTTTCGTTGATCAGGAAATACTTTCATTCGGCCAAGAAGGATAAATTAATAGTTGATCACAGTGCCATACATACAATATATTAGATCCTATACACTCACTGCATAATCACTGTTGAGAGATTGCACAAAATCATGATCCCAAGCACTAGCTTCGTAGTTGGCCGATCTCCTGGTGGTGAGGTTTTGGCTTTTTTCTATCATTCGAGACATTATGAGCTGATAATATGAAAGTTGAGATGCTTGAATGGTGAGGTATATATAGAAAGTTAAAAGCAGGATATGTTGATTTCTTATGAAGGGCCGAAATATACTTTGTGTTTTTTAAGGGACAGATGATGGGTTTATATAGGGTGGATGTAGTAGAGATTTTTGGTGTATATGGTGCGTAATAGGGTAGAGCTGCAGTCCCGCAGAGGAGTGGTGTCCGAACGAATGCAAATGTTGTGAAGTTTTCTTTTGGTTGCATGAGGTGAAACCATGTTTGTACAAGTATCCCCCCTTCAAAAATAAAAAGTGCAAGATTTTGTTTGTACAGTATCTAAAAGTGTATTTAGAATCAGACTAAACACTTCTCAACATCCAATTAATTATGTATAGGTACTCTGGTGGGGTCACCCTCTAATTGAATCGACTGCACAATATCGATGAGAGTGGACGATGTAATCCAAGTCCAACAGAAAAGTTGTGCTTTTTATTTTTCACTTAATTTTAATGTTGTTAGGTGTTAAGTTCGGCAGTGTTGATGTGTATCATTCGATTAGGAGAAAACAGTGAACCAAAACTAATCATCAGTGACGACTGACGACACAGATAACAAAATATGATTTGTACAGTACAATGTGATTTGTCTGGTTGATATTTTGTTAGCCACACGTTAATAAAGCCAAGAATTTTTTCCTCCACATAATTGCATGGAAAAAGAACATTCATAAACCAAGAAATTGATTCTACAATGAAGTATAGTTTAGTCTGGGGAGAAAATTTTGCTCACATATTTATCTAAACAAGAAGCAAAATTGTTCGGCAAAATATTTTCCTTTGTGATAAGAAAATACATTTTCCCAAGGAAGTATTTCAATTTTTCATTTGAAATTCCTTTGTTTCCTTTCCTCTGTCATTTCATATCATCTACATATATGATAAGAGCAAGAATTTTATCCTTCCTTTCTTTATGAACAAAGTATGACTACTTATCCAAAGTTTCTCATAGATGGTCTTCCAAACCAGCCCCGGGGATTGTTTTAGTCCATATAATGACTTGTTTAGTTGGGAGCTTAAAATTCACCATGACCATTTGTTTGCAAAATTGGTTGATTTTCGCCAAGCAAAAGTTTACGATAAAACCTTTAAAAATCTTGCTTTATAACGAACCATTTGCCTTGTATTTAATGGTGAAAATCAAATGTCAACATAATCCCAAGTATCATTAATGACTCATAGGGTACTTAACGATTAGGAGAAAACAAGAACCTTCATCAAAATTTTCTTGAGGTGAACCAAAACTAATCATCAATGAACAGCGGTACTGGATGGCACTCGATTTATAAGATATGCACAGATAACAAAATATGATTTGTACTAGTGCAATCATCAATAAAAGTAACAAACCATTTGTACAATGTGATTTGTCTGGTTGATATTTTGTTAGCCACACGTACATATTTATCTAATTGAAAAGACCGATCACATGTTCATAAAGCTGAGAATCATATTTTCCTCCACATAATTGCATGGAAAAAGAACATTCATAAACCAAGAAATTGATTCTACAATGAAGTATAGTTTAGTCTGGGAGAAAAATTTTGCTGATTCCACGCAGTTTCACCACGAGAAAACTTTCATCTAATCCAATAAGGAATATATGCATCGCTTTATCTATTTTGTGATTTTTTGAACAATCTCCATCATAAAAGGCTTTAAGCTGATTTCAGAAATCACTTCTTTTTTGATTATCCGTGTCATTTTCCTCGCACATTTTTTCTTTTTCAGCAGTCTTTTTAAGAATGATGCACAAGTTACCATTTGTCATATCATTAAGTTTACATGTCTGTTAACTACTTTGATGGTCATGGATTAAATTTAGTCTTTCCGGAATTTGTTAAAGTTACCATTTGAAATTGGAAAATTACAAAAACAAAAACCAGAAAACAAATGATTTGGATTCTTTCATCCTTCACAGTTTGACCGAATATTATCAAGAACGAAATAATAGGTGTTTTGGGAATAAATGTAAGAGCAGTAAGCACCTTACTATCACAGTTAAATGCTATGTTTAATTGGTTGATTCATGCCACGACCTTCCAAGGTTTCCTTCTTTCAACTATAATTGATAATTGGGATATTTTTGTGAATTGTCCTTGTCAGTCTTTTGTGTCACCTGGAGTGACCCTTTTTTTCTAGTACATTTTGCCCTTTTCGGTCTATTATTATTATTATTATTATTATTTTGCGAGAGTATTTCTTGAACTAGCATCTTCAAAGCCGTTAGATCGAATAGATGTGACGTTGGCACAAACCATGGTTAGACCACAATTATCCTCTCTATTTTACAGAAACCATAGATTTGCTCTAACTGATATCTAGCTCAAACAAAATATTATATTGCGATATTTACATAAGAGTGTTTGATGGAGCAACTATTTTCCAATTGCCCAACTACTAAAGATTGGATTCCACCTGCGTTATGATGGGTGAACATAAATGTTACATGGATTCTTGATTGATGATGTTCCCAAGCTAATTTTGTGCGTTATGATGGGTGAACATAAATGTTATAGGGATTCTTGATTGATGATGTTCCCAAGCTAATTTCGAATGAAAATTGTAAATAGTTTTCATATTTATGCGAACAAAATTTATATACACCAATCATACCAGAATATAATTGTTGTTTATATTCTCTCTCTTCTGGTTTTGTTTAATCTTGATTTCCTCATATCACTCGGTCAGATCAAGGTATGTTAGCTTTAATATATATCATCTTCACCCTTATGGTGTTTTCCTTCACCTTGTTGGTGATTTTTTCCTTCTCCTTTCTTCACTTTTGTGTTGATTCTTTTTACATCCTTGTGATGATTATTTCTTTGTTCGTTGGAACGACTTTACTTTCTTTTCTAATGGTTCTGATTCTTTCAATCTCCAAGTTTTGTTACGATTCAAATAGGATTAAACTTGATGATAGAGTTGAAAGGGGGTTGATATTTTTGCAAGAAAAAATCATATCCATAGTCGCTCAAGATGACTCTACTACGTACTACAACAAATTATAGTGGGGAATCCTAAAACTTGTCAATGGGTTTTAAATAATAAAGATTAGATCATGGGATACGTGTGTATCTGTTGAAGATTCAATTACATGTGATTTCCTCCCGATCAAAGATCTCAATACGACGGATGAAGTATACTTTCACCGAATTGATCATTTATGTTTGATATTGTCAATCAAGATTGGATCTCAATCATCTGATTCGTCATGGAGCTGGAGGATATTACAGAATGGTCAGTCACCTGCTTTCACGGTTCCATATTCATATTATGGAGGAGACACGACTTGTTAATGAAGGGAGATTTATGGGAACTAAATTTATTGTTTTCTTCTTATGAGTCCAATTTTGTGCACACTCCTTAAAGGAGTGTGCACAAAACAAGGTGATCTTATTGGCTCCTATTAACTGTCGGTTAACTAATGTATAAATTCGTTTTTTAATTGTTTTTATTTTTATTTAAATTCTAAAAGAGGTAACAAGATACAATCATATCCAGTAGTAGCTAAAATATAGCATTTCTGAGCAAGAGTCGGTATCAAATGAAGGTACAGAACCACGAGATAAATCCATGTATTGAAGGAACGATAGGTTGATGAAAGATCAAGATGCAGAGACGTTCAAGTGGGAAAAATCAAGATTCATGAGTTTGGTTAGCTTAGAAAATTAAAAGGGGATTGGCGATTCATGAAAATTGTTGAAGGCAAGATCAAGATATTCCAGATGAGTAATATCAACAAAGGAGGAAGAGAATTTACCATGTAGTGAAGTATCTAGTGTTGGCCACAAATATTGAAATCTTCTTAATTTGAAATTTGAAATACTCATTGATGTACGTTTCAAGGACTGTGTAACGGAGGTTTATGGAGATGACATGAGATGAATCTCTGGAACATTCAATTCCATGCCAATTACAACAGTTTTATTTGTTGCCTTTGGCCAGGAAGATACACGTTTCGCAGGGTCCTTCATCGCGTGTTTGAAATCAATGAGAACTTTTCTTTCAATTCATTGCAGCCATGTGAAGCTAGTGGGCATTACGTAATACTGATTATTAACAAGATGAAGAAATGAAGTTGTAGACAAAATGAACAGAGACTTTGAGTATTCTTACGGAATGGATTCATGACAAATTTGAACTAAACTTGAATAGACTTTATCAATTGTAAAATCAAGTGTTTGGCTCAGATATTAGCTTAAATTGTCGTTGGCGTTTATTCGATCAACTTCGGCGGACTCAATCAGTAACATTATATCAAACTGGATTTCAAAATTTAATACTTAGTACGATGATCAATTCATCATCCCTTTTTGTCTCTATTTTTTCACGAAGAATAAGCGAAATCATCACGTTTTGTTAAAACAGAGTAAGAGTTTCGTTTTTTAGAAATGCTACATTTTAGGTATTATTAGATATGATTATATTTTGTTACCTTTTTTAAGATTTAAATGAAATCAAAATTGAAAATAAAAAGAATTTTATTTATTAGTCAACCAGTTATTTGGAGGAACCAATAAGATCATTTTGTTTCGTGCACACTCGTTAAAGGAGTGTGCACAAAATTGGACTCTCTTTTTATTATTTGTATTTCATTAATAATAATTTTAGTAGAAAAATAATTAAATTCGGATTTATTAATTAGGGGGTAATTTTAGAATAGTCTAGAATTTTATTTTAAGAGTTTTAATAAGTTAGGAAAGTTTCCTAAAGGTAGTAGATACCTCGGGAAACAAGTTTTTTTTTTTATATTTTTGTTATGTTTAGAGTTTGTTTAGGTGGAGTTATCTATATAAGGAGCTCCAAAAACGATAATTGGAAGACTCTTTTGATTACTAAAATTATTTTGTTATTGTTAAACTTGGTTTAACTTTATTTTGATTTTTATTTATAGTTGGGTTATTCCTGAGGTCTAAATAATCATCATATCCATAGTTGTGATTCTTCAGAGTTGCGAGGTCTGGATAATCAATGTTCATAGTCGTTATTCTTAAGAATAATTTGAGATCTGAACAAATCTATCATTTAATTTTTTTTACTTTTATTCCGCTGCCACAATTATCTCTTCAAATACTTCCGATCTACATCACTTGTACATACTTATTCAGCCGTTATACAAGCACCATCACCCAAAACGAGTTGAAAGGTGTAAAAATGTGAACTGCCCATCTTGTCTTCAGGTAATTCTTTCATTACCTATAGAAGCCTTGGAATTGTACTCTCACATAAGGATAGGAGCCAAACAAAACCCACTGTACTTGGGTTTAATTTATGGGAACTAAAGTCCCTCGACACTATTTCTCTCGATTATCAAACGAGAAGAGCTAAACCACTAGCTCATAATCTTGTAAACATTGCTACTTATCATCATGTTCACTATTTATGGACATCTTCTCCAACCCCTTTTTGCATCTCTCTTGTAGGTGCTGAAAGTTATTTAGTTGATATTATGTTTTCTATGTTGATGTTAAGTGGTAATACTTCTTGTTTATATTTTTGTATTGTAATCTACCATTATATTGTAATTTTCTGTTCTTAAATAATGTATGGATCTTTCTATCAAATAATATATATATATAATCGGGACCAAACATGATAAAATGTTATAAAAAGGATAGATACTCTGATTACAAGTTCTATTAGGGTTTTCCTTACGCAGTAAAAGGGACTTTTCAAGATAGAACAAACCTAGCCACACGACATATCCATACACATTTATCAGCAAGCACTATTCTTAACATGTGACCATTTGCACTCCTAGAATAATTGGTAGATTTTACAGCAAAAAATGCACTAAAAAAACATATTGTTGACCACAAAATGGTATAGGAGACGGTTGTTGAATATCTAATCAATATTCTGTTTGGGTAGATTAAACATATATTTTAGTTATTGATGTACGTAACCGGCAAGAAATGAAGATAAAAGATAGTATGTAACTGTTTTATGGATTGAAGAGACATGAGTTGGTGGTATGTACCTTTCAATTTGAAATTCGATTTCAAATATTACAACTGTTCATGGTTAATGAGATTATCGATGCTTCTTCGCATACGTTATGAAGAGACATGTCTTGTCATAACTCGTCTTTTCGAAGTGCATTTTTGTCGAAACCGACATTCTAAATACTCTAGCTTTAATTTTGGGAATATCGATCCAATTTGATAGCTATCCCATATAATGTCACAGTTTGTATTTTATGGATGAAACCACTTAGCTTCCTAAATTTTTGTAATATAACTTACTTCTGAGACACATTAATTTATCTCGCAAGAAATATTTCGATTTAACGTCCATATATAACCCAAGATTGATTAAGGAAAGGAAAAAAAAAACTGTTATTGGAAACAATTTTTCATGTACGCAATATGATGAGAAGAGGGTATTCCATATCCCAATCGGTGTCGATTTAATATTAGGACTATTAATAGTAATTATCTTATTAATGAGTGTCTTTATCAATCGTAAGGGTGTGGGATAATATAACCACATGGTGCCTAAATAGTAGTGTCTTAACCTAGCTATATAAGCTAGGGGGTCTGTGATAGAATGTTTATCCAAAACTAATCATTTATTCGATTTAAGGCCGTGTTCTTTGAAACCGAAGAAACTTTATTCTCCGAATTAAGTGGTTACTATTTTTATCTTGTCATTGTATCTTCAGGAACATGACAATTGGTATCTGGAGTCGTTTTATCCTTAGAAATCATGGATTTAATGGAGGAAAAATGGGTACAACTTAATGGAAATTGGTACCAATAGTGAAGTTGGAGAGGATATATAGCAACAAAGAGTTTAGACAGTTTCATATGGTGGTATAAATTTCATTTGGAGAATAATAAATCTCTACATCGAGAGTCCGACCTATGGAAATGGTCAAAAAATATGGACAAGACAACAAAGAGATTGAGACTGATCTTTGTTTATTAGGTATACTGCTTTAAGTCATCAACCTCCTTGTAGAGTGAAAGTCGCTTCTACAGATAGTGATGATTCTCTAGAATTGGAGTTAGTTCCTCAAAGAAAAAAAAAATCTTCTGAAAACGAAGATGTTGTTTTACACAATTGTGTGAGACTCTCATCTGACGAGGTTGTGACATCAGGGACGATGGACTTCTCCGAGTTCAATCAAGTCAAAAATTAGAAAGATGAATGATTCTTTCTGAGGGTTTTACTTCAAAGAGTTTGAGGAGAATTTTGAAAATCTTGACTACTTGAAGGAGTTCTTGTCTATTCTCTATAACAAAGCGGTCAGTAACGATTGGTCTTCTCTTCACCTTGATGACACTAGTTCGTTATTTGACCGAGGTAAGTGTATCTTTATTTTATCAAATTATTTCTTCCATACGGGTTCAACTGATCAATGCTCTAACCTATTGAGATTTGGTCGTCGAATCATCATAAGTTCACGTTGCAACATCGAATTTCTTGTAAAGAATTAATTATTAAACTCAATCTTCAAACTGCCCCAGGAATGTTCTAAAGTAGTTCTTCCAAGAGTTCCAGATCAAATCGATTTAGTAAAGGTTGCATTTAAACTCGACATTACAAACTGATCCATATGAATCAAAAGAGGGTACCCATGATTCACTGCAGTTTCGCCATTTTTAGTCAACGTTGGGGGAGGAAAGTAAGACCATCAATAAAACAAACCAATTTTGTACTCATAAGGTCAAGCTGATGTTTCATTACAAATTGCTAGTTTTTATGTTGTGAAAGGCAAATTAGGCGCTCGAGTTTTGTAGCGGGCTCCTAGTTAATAAAACGCCCAAGGCGCAAAAACGTAAGCCATTTATTTTATTTTATTTTTTCTAGGTTCCCGGGTGCAAGGCGAGGCGAGGCGAAGGGTTTGGCGCCTCGTCTCTCCGAGCAGTTAACACAACATAGGTTAGTATTACATATGTTTCGAAAAGGCAGAGAAAATCTTTGAGTTGTTATTGAAAATATTATAATAGCAGTACCTGTGAGTATTCTGTTGAAACGAATTTAAGGTAAAATTTTCTACGTAGAGGTTATTGACGTTGTAATTGAAGACAAAAGAGGCAAGGATTTTTGAAATGATAAGTCAAATCAAAAAGAGATAGTAGTTGAGATCTTTGTTGAAGAAGTATGGTACTAAAACCAATCTCGCGAGAGAGAATAGTCATATACCCTAAGATATATGGTTGTGAGAAATCCTATGATTCACGATTTGAATCATACGATTCAATTCAAATTCTTGCATCGATTTGTATCGTTGATTGAAATCATATCTCTTATGAATCGGAAAATTCCTCCGTTGACTTACGATTCTCGACTTTTTTGACAAAGTCAGACAATTCATTAATGTTATGAAATTTTATTAAGAGTGTAGAGATTTGAACCCGAGACATGTTGGTCAATGTTTTTTTTTATATTTATACTACTTCTTCATTAAAATTCAAAGCTTACAAAAAATAATAATTAGTTTAATGATATTTATCGACATATATATAGCGATTCCATAGCCAATTACATAGATTCACGATTTAACATACGATTCGATTCTCAAAATTCAAAAAAAAAATCGCTCGACGATTTACGATATCACAACCTTGCTAAAAAAATTCAAAAAAAAACCTTGCATATTTTATTCAGACTTCACTAATACAGACAAGATACAGTGCGTGTACACAAACATCTCATACACAACATAAACAGAAATGAAACAAACCAGACAACTTCCACATGTGCACGTAACAAACATCTCACACCGAGTAACTAACATAACGGAAACAAAGAGGGAAAATTGTATTCTTACACCTGACGGAGACTAGTCTGTCTTAGAGTACACCTTCTAATTAATGCTTCCAATGCCCCTTAAGTGAGGGAATTCTTTTTAATTTGAATGGGTTTCTCTATCAATGATACAACTCGATTCTTCAGCTCAGGTCCTGCTTTACCTCCATACCAGTCTTCAAACTGATAGATACAGTGACAGCTACGGGCAAAGTTTTCTACAAAATCAATAAACTGCCGCGGGAAAATAGATCGAGAATACTCATCTCCGTTCATCTTTTTCCATAGATCATGTATCATATGTTTGATGCGTTCACGGGCTATGGTTTCTGAAACACCATTTTGATGCATGTAACATTGTATTGCTGTTGGAGCATCACCCCTCTCTTGCTCGTACTACATAAACCAATTATACAAGCCATCATTAAAATAGGATCTTACTAACAAGTTAACAGTTAACTGCGGTTGACGAAACCTTATTGCAGAGTATATATGTCTACTTACTGATGAAGTTTGCAAGTCATCCACAAGTCGAATTATCATGAGTGAGTACCGTACAAAATCAGATGAATGGTTCTTTATGCATTCCAAAGCTTCTTTTGTAATTTCATTCCCTTGAAGCAAATACGCGTAAAGTGGCATCGAGTATCCAGAGGCTGAAATCCATCCATTGTCCATATATTCTTCAAATGTCGGTGTGTACCCACTGAAGTACCATTTAGCTTCTACTAAAAATGCCTTGCAATAATCTGCCCACTGATAAAACCAATGAAAACAATTTGATCAATTGACATGCGTGAAGGTAAGCACCGACTTATATGATCATGCGCTCATATTAGGTTGAGTGCTCTAATTTGTAGGGATCGCTTAGATCCCGACATGCCGAATGATTTCAAAACAAAATATGGTGTACTTCAACAGGCCAAAATCAATATGATTTCCAGACATATCGAACTGAGTTACGCTTTTATCGCACCATCTGAAAAAAAGAAGCAGTACATAATTGTTATCTTGATTAAAAATTACCACTTTCTTTAGGTATGATAGGATGTCTATGCCACGCTTCTTTAGAATCTCATAGGCTATGGCGTTGGTGGTGTTGTACACAGCCAAAAACAGTACTTTCATGTAATCTGGAAGGTCAACAATTTTGTTAACATCCCACCTGTAAAATAACAGTCAGCGAGATCCCCATTAACTAAATCTCCAAGATAGAGGACATGAACGAATCTATTCAACACTAATTCAGTTCAGCTCAGTAAGGGTAAAATTATAGAATACGAACCTTTCAACTGCATCAGTGAACATATTGAGTTCTTCTAAGGTACCATAAACGTCATATGCATCATCAGCTAGAGTTGCCAATGCACCCCATTTGGTTATCTCTTCCCTGCTGATGTCAAACTCTGGCTCAAAGTGACACCACACGGTCCAGACAAACATTTCCACAATCCTGTTTCTGGAGAAGCTCAATAATTCAATACAGCCCAACTCTTTCCACCACCTGCAGTAAATGAGATTAGTTTGATATCACCTTTCATTAGAGTTAGGCTCTTAATAAGATTAATATCACGATCATCGCCTCATATGAGATAAGACCTATGTGACACAACTTTCTACAACTTCATTTTTTGGAATTTACATTCAAAAAAGAGAAATTCTTGTTCTCGCCTTGCCACAGCATTGAAATTCTATCGCAATGGCAGCCAGCCATTAAATAGGTGATTAGTTGTCATAATACGTGCAAAAGAAATTGAAAATAGATTCTCATACGAACCCGAAGCCTACTCATAAAAGTAGCCGTTAAAAAATATTATTCTTACCTGGAGATGTCTTTTACTTCATTTTGATATTTCGCTTGCAAGATGTTGAAGTCCAGTTTAGCAAATTCCAGTAACAATGGGTTCATATCTTGCATCATTTCATAGGTGTCTATGTACCATCTTGCCTCTACTCGTGGAGCTATCCAGTGAAATGGAAGCTCCAAGGCATGACGGACTAACCGTTCGGTGATAGAGTTAATATTTGCTTGATCTTTGGCTGATGACAGCAAGTACTCCTTGAGAACCTCAGTCACTAATTTTCGGGCTTCATCTAATATATCTTCGCCTTCCAAAGCATAGAACGAGGCTTCGTAAACACTCACCACTCCTTCTATATCATTAAATGCTGAGGAAGTCATATCGGCCATGAAGCGCTTAAAGTCATCTACAATGCACAACAAAAAATTACAATGCACAACAAGAAATTCAAGTCAGTAAAACACACAAATAAGCCTTTTTTTAACCATCTCACTCACTATGGGTACCGCTGATAAATACTCAAGTGCAACTTTCCAGTCTATGGGCGTAAGCCAAATTGCACTGCAGTACTATCTGTGGCGGTAGTTCCTCCTCGATGTTTTTCCTCTCTTGTTGCATGTGATATACATACATATTGAAAATATGCATACCTTGAGAAACCTTGTAGCGATGTTGTCTGAGCAGCCTAAACCGTAAAGCTCTGGTGAACAGGTCATCCTTCTCCCATCCATAATTCTTCTTGTTGATGGTGTCTAAGGAAGCTCTGATCTCACCTTCGAAATGGTAACTCACTCCAAGCCTTTGAATGACATTGATCAACTTAAGAGTGGACGATAATGACCCACTACGCACTTGATCAGCAAACATGAGCCTTAAGTTTTCTTTTAGTTTCTCAGATCGTCTAGTATAATTCTCCTCCTACACAGTCAAATATCCATCAATATTTTTAGTTCATTTGCATATAAAAATAGAAACACAAACATAGTAGAAATAGAAAAATCACATTAGACTAAACTATCTTATACACTCACTGCATAATCGCTCTTTAGAGATTGAACAAAGTCATGACCCCAGTCACTGGCTTTGTAGTTGGCCGATCTTCTCGTGGTGAAGTTTTCGCTTTTTTCTATCACTCCGGACATCATGAGCTGATAATGTGATACAGTACTGTCTCTGGGACTTGAAAGTTGCCCTTCAATTTTGAGAGCCATGGAGTGTTAAAAGCAGCAGATGATATATTGATTTCTTATGAAGGGCCGGAATGTGTTTGTGTTTTTTGAGGGATAGATGATGGGTATATATAGGTGAGGATGTTGAGATATAGCATATAGGGTGCATATGGTGTGTAGGGTGGATATCCGTAGAGGAGTGGTGGAAATAGTCGAATGCATACGTTGTGGGGTTTTGTTTGGGTTGCATCAGGTGAAACGATGTTTGTGTTTTAATCGTGTAATTTTAGGTGCAAGAAATTTGGAATAACGTGCTTAACATGAGTCATCATATACGTACCTGGCATAACTCCTTGTACGCTTTCAAAATCGTCGGTCCAACCGCTTCCTTCCATATCGTAGGCCATAGACCTAAGTAGATTAATCTAGCGCTAAATTCTTTTTTTTTTTTTTTCCGAAGAAAAGGTTATATTAAAAAAAAAAAAAAAAACATTACATAAGCAAAGGGAGTTACACATTCATGAGGGTCTCCCAATTACTCCAAATAAGACTAGGAGTTACATACTTAAACGTATCTGAGTCACAAGACTAAATAAGTACAAGTTGTTTAACAAGGTCAATAATCTCAGTCGCTTCCTTTTTTCTAGCAGTTCCAAAAACTCTTCCATTTCGTTCCTTCCACAATATCCAACAAATTGCATAGTGAGTAATCCGCCAAACTGAACTACCTCTCCCCCGCAAAACATTTGTCGTCCAAGCTTCAAACAAATCAAAAAGTGTTCCTTTAATTGGCCAAGAAATCCAAAAGCTTTAATGAAGTAATTCCATACCTCAAAAGAATAAGAACAATGCAAAAACATATGATCCGTTGTTTCTCTTTTTCGGTGTTGCGTAAAAACACACAAATCACTTTCTATATCCACTCCTCTATGCCTTAACATGTCTCTAGTTGGAAGAGAATTATGAAAGGAAGCCCAAATTATAAAACCGACCTTATTAGGGATATTGCTTTTCCAAAGGTGCTTCGCAAAATGCAAGAATCATACTCCCAAATAGAGTTTCGTAACACTTGGCCGTAGTAAAATTCTCCATAATAGACATCTCATCTTCATTTTCCACAAGGCTAGGAATACGAACATCACGCCATAAATCCCATTCAAGCTGCTCATTAGCATTCAAAGCTCTCTTGAAAACGAATTCCCAACCATTACTTCCAATCATCTCAAAATGACACAGCTTGCGTCTTTAACTTTCACTACCTTAAACACCTCTCGAAAAATATCTTGCAAGCAACCTCCATCAAGACATTTGTCCTTCCAAAATCTAATACCGTTACCATCTTTAATCGTAAACCGAACCATACTTTGAATCATAGGTACCATGTTCACCACATTCTTCCACAAACTCCCGCATTGAGAAGTGGAATCAACATCGGGCATTAGCAATCTCCGTTTCGCTTAAACTTCTCTTGCACTATCTTCTTCCAAAGACTGTTATTACTTTTCGAGTACCTCCATATCCACTTAACCAACAAAGCCCGATTGATATCCTCAAATTCCTCACTCCCAAAACCGCCGTTAGCCTTAGGCATACAAATCTTTGTCCAACCAACCCAAACTAACTTCCTTCGTCCTTCCGTAGCTCCCCATAAGAAGTTACGCATGAGTTTAACCATTCGTTTTTCCACACTAACCTAGATGAAAAAGAGATAAATAATATATTGGTAAACTATCAAGACAACTCGAATAAGAACGAGTCTACTCCGCTCTATTCAATTTCTTCTTCTTCCATGTTGCCAATTTTTGCTCCATTCTAACCAAAACATACTCCCATACTGAAGTGCTACGCCAATGTGCTCCGGTTGGCATACCAAGATAAGTAAAAGGAAGTTTCTAAGCCTTGCAACCCGGTTCCACTGTAAGAACATCAATAACATTATCCGCACCCACACTAATCATAGTAGATTTCTCCAAATTTAACTTCAAACCAGTTAGAGTTTCAAAGACCGACAAGATAATTAGAAGTCTCCTAACTTCTTCCACACTTGCATCAATGAAAATCGCGTATCATCCGCAAATTGAAGGTGCGAAATAATAGTTCCATGGTCCACCACTTGAAAGCCCAGTAAAGTTGACCTCTTTCCACCGCATCATTGATCAGTTTAGATAAAACTTCCACCACCAATAAAAACAAGTAAGGGGACAATGAATCTCCTTGTCTTAGTCCTTTAGTGGGTTTGAATTTCTCCGTCGAACTACCATTCACCAACACCGACAAATGCGAAGAAGAAACACACCAACTAATCCAGGAAATCCATTTGTCACCAAAATCATGCTTCTTTAAGATTGTAAATAGAGATTGCCAATTAACGTTGTCAAAAGCTTTCTCCATGTCTATCTTGCAAAGAATACCGGGCTTCTTCGCTTTCAATCTACTATCCACACATTCATTTGCAATAAGCACTCCATCAAGAATTTGTTTGTCATGAATAAAAGCTCCTTGGAAATCAGAAATAATGTCAGGCATCACCTTCTTCAATCTAGTTGCAAGCAACTTAGATAAAATTTTATACACACTACCAATAAGACTTAACGGTCTAAAATCTTTCGGTGTACAAGAGTCTTCTTTCTTCGGAATTAAGGTGATGAAAGAACAGTTAAACCTCCAATCGATAGACCCGTATCCATGAAAATCCTTGATGAGGTTCATTAAATCTTCCTTCAAAACATCCCAAGAACTCTTGAAAAATTCAATCGTAAAACCATCCGGTCCAGCGCTTTATTGCATCCCATCTTCTTGATAACTCCCCAAACTTCCTCCTCTAAGAATTCTCTTTCAAGCCAAGATTTGTCCACCGCTTTGATTTTTGGGAAATACAGATTTTCCATACCAGAATTCAGCTCATATTGTTGAGAGAACAAATTTATCTAGCGCTAAGTTCTACCGTTGGTATCATATGACCCCAAGCTATATTGATTTTCTTTTTTTTTTATAGGTTAGTTGTGGCCCCTAAATACTGTAATTACGAGGTCCAGCGTTCGAATCCTTACATCCTCCGAAGAAGGGAGCATGAGAACCATCAGGTCATTTTCCCCAAGCTATGTTGATCTTAAAATGCGACGATTTAGAACAAGTCTTATAAGAAGAATGATCATTTTGTTAAATAATTTGCCACATTCAGGTGTTGGAACAAATAATGGATGAAAAAGGTTTTTACACGTAAATGTTGCAATTAATTGCAAAGCGTCATGCAGCAACTTTAAAAGAAAAATTCCTCTTTTTTTTTGGATGGAAAAGGCTGATGCCTTGAACTTTCTTTAATATGAAAATTTTCTTACAATCGTATTGGTTACATCAACAAACGAATTAAGATACAAAGTACAATATTTACATAATTTGAAACTTAAAGGAACGAAGAATGTGAAAAATACTGAATATCCATAATCCGAAAAGGAATTTGATGTCTTGATGGTATGAAGCCATTGTAGAAGACGATCACCGTAGAACTTAAATGCTTCCATGAAGAGTGATATGCCCGAATTGTTCGGATCGATTACGAATTCTGTTGATTTTGTTTGGTTTGATCTATACGTTGTCGAAAACAGATCGTCTTCGATGATGAAGCGTCACCAAAAAAGGCTAATATAAACCACTCGAAGAGTGCATAAAAAACGATAATATCAATGATATACCATATCTATCAGAAAATAAAACACAAAATTGGTTAAAAAGACCAAAATCAATAATTCCCGGGTGAAAAAGACATTTAGATTTTGATACTGTTTAAATGGACAAAAATATAAAAATAACCAGGATGTAACCAGTTTCTAACTACCCATTTTCAAATTATTTTTCTTATTTTTAATTTACATCAGTTTCATCCAGTTTCATCCTCGCTATTTTTTAAGTTTAAGCCAGGATGAATCCAGTTTCATCCTTGCTATTTTTTTTGTGTCCATTTCACCAATAATAATTTTTGCTCGTCCATTTGAACCATGTTTTAAATTTTTTTGGACAAATGACCCACTTTCCGAAAATAAAAATACAAGAGAAAACGTGCCATCAATCGCTAATAATGCAATTTTGTTTTATTTAAATATATGTACATAACCTATGTTACTCTGCTCAGATCTTAAATCAGTGGCGGAGCCAGAAAACTCTATGCAGGGGGCTAGAAAATTTCTAATTGAAATATGGGGTCTAAATACCAAATATTTGGTGGACTAAGTACTAAATATCTGATAAACTTAAGGGTATTTTTGTGCTTATCAATATTTTTGGGGGGCTTGAGTCAAGGTCAGTCGACTCCCGGCTCTGCCACTGTCTTAAATTCAATTAAAATCCGGGCAGAAAACCTAATAGATTTTGAGGCAACAATGGGAAAGATAAATGCAACCAATGGAAATAACCGTTTATATAAGATGAAAATAGTTGCTTGTTTTAAGATAGAGTTACAAAGCAAAATTAGGGAGAGAATATATTATACTCCCTCTGTTTTTGGAAAAGAGATACTTTCATTTTTTTTTCAAATTGGTCTATTTTTAGGCTAAAATGAAAATGTGATAGTATCTCTTTTTCAGAAACGGAGGGAGTACTATTCAATTTCATAGCCGGATGCTGCAGCAACTTTAAAATTACCCGCATTTACAGATAGGTGAAACGATGTTTGGCCGTTTGGGTAAGTATTTCCTTCAGTTCCGTTTAAAAAACATATGAAAGACATTTTGCATGTGCTTTAATCGTGTAATTCAGGTCCAACGAATTTGGAATGATGTGATTTAAGCTGAGATATCGCTCTCTATGGCGCTGTCCAACTTTAATCAAAATGCTTTCAAAACTCGACTGACCGACTGTCCAACAAATTTTTTTGTAAAAGAGATATTTTTCTGCTCCGACTTGTCAACAATCTAATTAAAATGACCAAGGAACAGAACCTAACGGCCAAATTACTGGAAGCTATCATAGATACGTGGGGTGGGAAAACTAGGCGCGTCTCCCAGGAGAAATCTATATATAGCTAAACAAGCGCCATAATGACTCTATCTTGCTTAATCTCTTTAGTTACTATCGAGCTGGGCACCGTGTGAGTGGAGGGGTGGGATCTATTTCTACCTACCCATATCCCAATGCAGAGAAGTGACATTGAGGCCGTCGGACCCCCTCTGGGTGTACACTTCGAAGTGTATGTAGCAAAGCTGTTTACATATTATAATAGGAACATATGATTGAAATATTAGACCTAAATTCATTGTCGTTTAAGTTTGCCGGATAAAATGGCGCAAATCTTGTCCGACCTTGTCCATCTAAGAGTGTCCATGGATCCTCCTCTTGCGTATTATCACATCGGCTTTGGTAAGTCCAGTACTGTTGATGTGGATCTTTTGATTAGGAGAATTAAGGAGGTGAAAAGGAATCACGAGAAGATGCATAAGTAACTAAATATCTACTTGTCCTCTGCAGTCTACTCATCAGTAGTGACCCATACCAATACTTCATCACTCTCCAGGGTACGATGCTATGTGATTCGTCTGGTTGGCATTTTCTGGTCATACGTAAATAAGTTGGAATCATATTTCTGTACAAATGGAAAACGTGATAATGTATGTGTTCAAACTTCAAAACCGCTACGTCCAAACCAAGAAATAAATTCCGAAATGAGTTATGTGTTGGAAAACGTGTTGAGCCCACCAAGAATTTTGGGAAGGTCTGGCAAGTGAGAATTGTGAACCCTAACAATTCATACTTGTATTTGTCTTATTCCGGTAATCATTTTCTTTCTCTTGTCGGATTTCTCGATATTGTACTTTTACGGTATTTTCTTAGTACTTTGTATTTTCTTATTTTCGATTTTAAACTCATTGTAACCTTGAAATTCAATTAATAAAAATGTTCCTTATTTATCAAAAACAAAAAACAAAAAATATCGATGAAGGACATAATTAAAAGAAACTAACTCACACCAAATTTACATCCAACGAAAAATATACGCGCTTCGGTGTTCATAAGAGCAAGCATTATAGTGTGTGTTTTCTTAGCTAAAAACTAGGTATCACCCCGGCCTACGGCCGGGGCTCAACCTTTTAGAGTTATGTTTATTGTTTGGTCGGTCGGCCAGCGTCTTCCCATATTTTAGTCCATCTATAATAGTCGGGAGTATATTTAGTTAGTCCGGTGATACCAAAACGGTCCTGATATTTAATTGGTCGTGTCATATTATACCGTGTTAGTTAGTCGGGTTACAATAGCATGTTCAATTTGGCGGATCATAGTAGCCGGATGGGTAGGCCCCGGCCGTGGATTAGAAAATTTAAAGGCAAATATGATATCCGCATTAAAATTAGTCGTTATTAGGTAAAATCTATAGAGTCTTCAAATTAATTTTTTTTTTTTTTTTGGATATTTATAGTTAGTGCATGAAAACTTTTAAGGAAACCGACGCGCATTAGGAAACGTTGATTCGAGTCACATAAGGAAATGTTGATTCTCGTTTTGCAACTCGGGCACCTGCATAATCACTGCCGTATAAAACAAATTATTAAGAGAAGATCATCTCACGAACCGACGGACGTAAATATCTCTCAAAATTATATGTCTAAAAACGGACGGATGGATAGAAATCTCGCTAACTATCTTTCCCGAGTCGGATTGCCAAAATCAAGGGTCGTCTATTACCCAAGACAGACATCACTTCTTTTTACAACAGCCCTATTATTACTTTAAAGTCATCTATTCTTATCATGACATCAATCCCGAACGTCCAAAATAATAAATAAATAAAAAGATAGTTTGTGAAGTTGTGCGTTTTGTTTACACATGTCAGGGAGCAAGTGACTGTTTGAACACTTGATATGGTACTCTACTTGTCTATCCATAGATATATGTAGTGATCTTTGTGTTTTCTTGGGATGATAAGCCGTGTAAGAGACAACAGGAAAGTACTTTTACGCCAGCAAACTTGGTTAACAGTGGTTTAGGAATTCTTTCAAATACACATGCCGTGTATTCTGCTGTTGATCGAGATACGACATTGCTGTTGATATCTCCTTCCTCGCAAACTCTTCTTCTTCCGGCCTACAAACACCCATCAGCACCATATTTCACCACCAATTTAACGTCAATAATAACAACTTCCCTTGTCCTTCGGATCAAATACTTGGCTGACATATTTCCCAAATCTCCACGGATTTGAGCCATTAATTCCTTTTTCCATTCGCCTTTGAGAACACCAGACTCATGGCTAGAGCAGTGATCATTGTATTGGCCGCTAGAAACAAAGGCAATAAAAACCCAACCTTCTTCTTTACCAAATCCTCTGATGTTTACCAATTCCAAAACTTGTTTTTATTGTGACAAATTGAATGTCACAGATTCTCCAATTTGTTTTGTTAAACAGATGTTTAAAGGAACCACGAAGACCCTACGCTGACTGTTTGTTTAATCTTTTCATTACCACAACCTAAAAGACCGAACACGAAAGAGTGTAAAAAGAGGAAGGCTGTGCTTTGGAGGTATTGTGGGAATTTAGTGATCATGGTTCCCATGTGCATGTGTTGAGAAGAAGATGGTGATGAGAGAAACGTCTATAGATGTTGGCATCTGCTCTCCGATTTAAAAGAGACTCCACGGATCAATTTATATATATATGCTCAACTTTGCCATTAGGAAACAGTGAGAGATTAGGAATCCGACTCATAAGGAAACAATTTTTTCTAAGGCAACCATAAAGTTTTTTCGTTGGTAGACATGAATTTTTTAGGAGAAGTCGTACTCCGAATAGATATGGAAATCTAGGAAATTAAATATTAACGGAAGCATGGTAAAATCAGGAAACATGGTGGATCCGACGCTCGAAAATATCCCTCGCCCAACTCTCGATCCCCGCCGTCAGATGACGAAATCAATGGTCGGATTTATCAGTCTACACAAACACCACTTCTTTTTATAATATAGACTAGGTATCACGCCGGCCTGTGGCCGGCGCTCAACCTCTCGTCGATTTTCGAAAAGTATTTATGGCTTATATAGCTATAATGTATAATATAGCTAAACAATATCTAAAGTTTAAATTAATTAAAGATTTAATACCTAAACAACAATAGAATTGAACATTAATCAAAATAGTGTAGAGCAAAACCTTTTTAGAGTATTATTTATTGTTTGGTCGATTCGAAACAGTTGTCACGGTAGTGTGTTTAGTTAGTTGGACCATAGTAGGTGGATAGGGCCCGGCCTACGACCCCGGCGTTGGAGAAAATCTAAAGGCAGGTGTAGTGCCCAAATACTTAGTTAGTCGTATCATATTATAGTGTGTTAGTTAGTCAGGTCACAATAGCGTTTTTAATTAGTTGGATCCTAGTAGCCGGATAGGGGGCCGGGGCCTACGGCCCCGGCGGTGGAGAAAATTTAAAGGCGGGTGTAGTGCCCACATTAAATTTAGTGTGTTAGTTGGTCATATCTATCACAGTCGGGAGTATATTTAGTTGGTCGGGTCATAGCAGAACGGTCCTAATATTTAGTTGGTCGTATCATATTATCGTGTGTTCGTCAGTCGGGTCACAGTAGCATTTTTAATTAGTTTGATCATAGTACCAGCAACAATCTTCTTTATCATTAAATTTCTTCGTATCTCGCCAGAGAAAAGTTCTTCGACTGGACAATCTCTTCAGTTGCGTCGAACAATAAGAAAAGAAATCGACCTCGACTTATCCCCGTTACTAACAATAATAATAATAATAATAATAATAATAATAATTTAGAAGAGACAATCTGATGACCCGATTACTCCCGGGATATGAATGGACGAACGGATATATCTCTTTGCCGAGGATATATCCCGGCCCCCGGGATCTCCCGATCCGAAGCCCAGTGGCTATGTCTCCCGAATTACTTTTTTTTCCTCCCCTCGGCGAAATTTTCTGGCCGCAGCCAACGCTCAACCTCTCGTCGATTTTCAAATCAAATCCTGGAGATTTACTTAAGTTTTGTTTATTGTTCATTTATTTGGTCACCGATTAGTATCTTCTCATGCAATTTAAGTTTGTGGTTATAATGAACGGTTCCAATATTTAATTGGTCGACCATATTATAGTTTGTGAGTTAGTCGGCTCACATTAGAGTGTTCAATTAGTTGGATCATAGTGGTAGGAAAGCGGGACTGCGGCCCTGTGGTCGAGAAATTTAAAGGGTGATATAGTCCTAAATATTTAGCCGGTCGTGTCATATTATAGAGTGTTAGTTAGTCCGCTCACAATAGAATGTTTAATTAGTTGGATCATAGTAGCAGGAAGCACGGACCTACGGCCCAGTCGAGAAAATTTAAAAGAATATATAGTTCCCAAATATTTAGTTTGTCGTGTCATATTATATATGGTGTTAGTTAGTCGCTCCTAATAGAGTGTTTAATTAGTTGAATCATAGTAGCCGGAAAGCTCGGACCTCGGCCCGGCCCGGTGGTGAAAATTTAAAAGGGATATAGTGCCCAAATATTTAGTTGGTCGTGTCATATTATAGTGTGTTGGTTAGTCCGGACAATCGTAGCGTGTTTAATTAGGTGGATCATAATAGCCGAGAGAGCGGGTCCTGTCAGCCCCATGCGGTCAAGAAAATTAAAAAGGCATATGTAGTGCCCACATTTTAATTAGTGTGTTAGTTGGTCCTGTCTATAACAAGTCCGCGGATATTGATTAGTCGGGTCATCGTAGAACGGTCCCAATATTTAGTTGGTCGTTTCATTATAGTGTTTAGTCGGTCGGGTCAGCATGGCGTGTTTATATGGTTGGATCATATTCGCCGGAGGGGGGTCCTACGACCGGCGGTCGAGAAAATTTAAAGGCGGATGTAGTACCAAAATTTTAATTAGTGTGTTAGTTAGTCTTGTATATAATAGTCTCTGCGGCATATTTAGTTAGTCGGGTCATGGCAGAACAGTCCTAATATTTAGTTGGTCGTGTGATACTATAATGTGTTAGTCAGTCGGATCACTGTAGCTTGTTTAATTGATTGGATCACAGTAGCCAGAGGGGGTCGGGGCCTACGGACCCGGCGATCGAGAAAATTAAAAGGCAGATGTAGTGCCCACATTTTAATTAGTGTGTTAGTTGGTCCTGTCATAATAGCTCGGCGAGATATTCGATTAGTCGGGTCATCGTAGAAACTGGTCCCAATATTTAGTTAGTCGTTTCATATTGTAATGTGTTAGCAATTAAGGTCACTGTGCGTGTTTATATGGTTGGATCGTAGTATTCAGGAGGAGGCACTGTCCCTACGGCCCCGTGATCGAGAAAATTTAAAGGCAGATGTAGTGCCTACATTTTAATTAGTGTGTTAGTTGGTCCTCTCTATAACGATCCGCAACATATTTAGTTAGTCGGGCCATGGCGAAATTTCCCAATATTTAGTTGGTCGTGTCATATTATAATGTGTTAGTTCACGGGTCACATGGCGTGTTTAATTGGTTGGATCATAGTAACTTAGGAGGCCGGTCATACGACCCCGACAGTCCGAAAATTTTAAAGGCAGATGTAGTGCCTACATTTTAATTAGTGTGTTAGTTGGTCCTGTCTATAACAATCCATGAGATATTTAGTTTGTCGGGACATGGCGGAATCTGTCCCAATATTTAGTTGGTCGTGTCATATTATAATGTGTTAGTTAGTGGTCCAACATAGCATGTTTATTTGTTTGGATCATAGTAGCCGGCGGTCGGGTCCTATGGCCCCGTGGTCGAGAAAATTTAAAAGGCGGATGTAGTGCTACATTTAAATCGGTGTGTCTATAATAGCTCTGCCACATATTTAGTTAGTCTGTTCATGGCGAATCAGTTCCAATATTTAGTTGGTCGAGCCATATTATAGTATGTTAGTTAGTCGAGTCAACAGTAGCGTGTTTAATTGGTTGGATCATAGTAACCGGAGAGGCCGGGTCCTACGACCCCCGTGGTCGAAAAATTTAAAGCGGATGTAGTGCCCATTTTTAATTAATGTGTTAGTTTAGTCCCCTTACATCTATAATAGTCCGCATCATATTTAGTTAGTCGGGCCATGGCGAAACAGTCCCAATATTTAGTTGGTCGTGTCATATTATAATGTGTTAGTGGTGGTCACCACATGGCGTGTTTATTTGGTTGGATCATAGTAGCCGGAGGGGCGGGTCCTATGGCCCCGTGATCGAAGAAAATTTAAAAGCGGATGTAGTGCTACATTTAAATCGATGTGTTAGTTGGTCCCATGCTATAATAGATCGACAACATATTCGATTAGTCGGGTCATGACGAATCGGTCCCAATATTTAGTTGGTCGTTTCATATTGTAATGTGTTAGCCGATTGGTCACTTTGTGGCGTGTTTATATGGTTGGATCATAATATCCGGAGGGGTCCGAGTCCTACGACCGCGGTCGAGAAAATTTAAAGCGAGATCGTGCCCACATTTTAATTAGTGTGTTAGTTGATCCTGTCTATAATGATGAAACATATTTAGTTAGTCCGGGTCATGGCGAAACAGTCCCAATATTTAGTTGGTAATGTCATATTATAATGTGTTAGTCCGTCAGATCACTTGTTAGCGTGTTTATTTGGTTGGATCATAGTAGCGGGGAGGCCGGTCCTACGGCCCATGATCGAGAAAATTTAAAGGGAGATATAGTGCTACATTTAAATTGTGTCATAGTTGGTCATGTCTATAATAGTCGACGACATATTTAGTTAGTCGGTTCATGGCAGAACGGTTCCAATATTTTGTTGGTCGAGCCATATTATAGTATGTTAGTTAGTTGGGTCACTGTAGCGTGTTTAATTGGTTGGATCATAGTAGCCGGAGGGGGCCGGGTCCTACGGCCCCGGCGGTCGAGAAAATTTAAAGGCAGATGTAGTGCCCACATTTTAATTAATGTTTTAGTTGGTCCTGTCTATAATAGTCCGCAACATATTTAGTTAGTCTGTTCATGGCAGAACAGTTCCAATATTTAGTTGGTCGTGTCATATTATAATGTGTTAGTCCGTCGGGTCACTGTAGTGTGTTTATTTGGTTGGATCATAGTAGCCAGAGGGGCCCACGGCCCCGGCGGTCGAGAAAATGTAATAGCAGATGTAATGCTACATTCAAAATAGTGTGTTAGCTGGTCCTGTCTATAATAGTCGGAAGCATATTCAGTTAGTCGGGTCATCGCATAACAGTCCCAATATTTAATTGGTCGTGTCATATTATAATGTGTTAGTTAGTCGAGTCACTGTAGCATGTTTAATTGGTTGGATCATAGTAGCCTGAGGGGGCCGAGTCCTACGGCCCCGGCGGTCGAGAAAATTAAAAGGCAGATGTAGTGCCCATCATATTTAGTTAGTCGGATCATAGCAGAACGGTCCCAACATGTAGTTGGTCGTGTCATATTATAGTGTGTTAGTTATTCGGGTCATAATATCCACATTAATAAAGGAAGATGTAGTGTCCACATTAAAAATTTGCGGTAATTAAATGAAATCTAGGAGGGTAAGTCTATAAGTAAGTAGCTGGATCTATAACCCTAACCGAGACCCTTGAGATTAATATTTGGTATTTTCTTCTTTTTTTTTTGGTCGACAATATTTGGTATTAAGGTAACTATGCTGGCTGCTTTCCATTTACCATTTCATTCTTTTCATCACTAAAAATTCCTATTATTTTGACTTGGTTCATGCTAGGGACAAAAAACTGTTCCACCAAACCCTTCATATATAGTAGTATTAAATTTAAGCATATTTTTAAAAATAGAATGATGTGGCCATGGTACACTGCCTAAGTACACTTCTTGTTTAGAATGTAGTAGATCACCCATTTTCTATAAACCAATCAAATAATGAAATATCTCGAAGCAAACAATCAATAGAAGACTAAGACTATTAAGATTATCTATTTGGTGTGCTTTTTGCGCTTTTCGTTCAAAATTGGGGATAACCTCTCTTTGATAAAGAAAACTAAAGAACTTCCAAATAAAATCACAGTACCATACTTCCCATGTATGCCCACTTTGCACAAAACTGTCTCCCACGTTAATTCATGAAATCGATGAAGGATCTCTATGATACTAACTCGGCACCATACTACCATGATTATTCTAACTTCCATTTTGGTTCCTTTGCGGCATATTAAAGGATCGAGGCATGTTTCTTGCAAAAATACTTGTTAATTGGAAACTTGCAAATGGTGACAATGCCAAACATGCTTGAAAAGGTTTTAGCATACAACTTTAGCATTCAAAAGTTGAGAAGAGAACGATGCTATCTGTGGAGTCGAACCCACAATACATGATTGAGAACCGTGTGCTCTTCCATTTGAGCTAAGACAACAAGCACAATTTCTTAATACACATGAGATTTAATATACGCAAATGTTCATAAGCATAAATGGACAAATAGCAAGCGAACTTGATCCATTGCTTGGTGCACACACCATACAACCCCCAACAACATTATCCCAAGTCATTAGTATATATTATAGTGTGAAAAAATAGTAAACTATCTTCCCGAACATTAATCAAATAACTCTAAAGAGCCATCGTCATCAAAAATCTCACATATATTGAACTGCAAAGCAGGTACACTTGCTATTGACGCTGGATTAGATGTATACACTAATACAATTTAGTCGGAGTGTTGCATATAATATTTGTGGGGACATAAGATATTTCCCTCATCTTTAAGTGAAACAACCAAATTATCCAATACCCACAACGAAAAAGATACATTAACGTAGACCGATTCCACAAAGTAAGAACCAAAGGAAATTGATCAATTTTCAATTTGAGCACCCAACAAAACAAAACTCATTCTTTCGAACGTATTCCACCTAATACATTGTATAAAATAACACAAATATTAGAGTTTAGAAAATAACCCCCTTACCTCCATGCCACCAATGGAGACTGCATGGATCAACTCTCTTTTTGTTTGCTTGACTTCCAAGATCTCTTAGCTTGCCCCGGTACCTTCAATTAGAAGGTAAGTTAGAAATACTATAATTACTCGATTCTAAGATGTGTCAAGTCCACCAATAAAAGTGGATCAATGAGAAAACATGTAACCACAACCTTTTACAGAACTCCAAATCCCAAGTACCGATCTTGTATAACAAAAGACAACCACCAAAGAGATAGAGAGAGAACATTAAAAGCTACTACAATAAAAATGAGTATGGAAAAGTATCATGTTGAGAAAAGATATAATAAAATTCACATAATTTTTCACCTAAGTGGGTCATCGGTAATAATGATTTCATTCTATAACCAGTTCATAAGCTTCCCACTCTCCATGACTACTTCATAAGCCTCCCTTTTTATCTGCAGAAAGAGATATATGAATGAAATACGAATCATGGAGATTCAATCTTTATGTTTTTGTTTGTGAGTTATCTAGAAGAATATATAAATTTTTAAGAAAAAATATTTAATGCAATTGCGTTGTATACCGTTTTCTTGGGCATCTTTCTTGATTTACTTCTTTGCCATCACCAAAGATGAACACGAATCTTCATGTATCTACCACAAAATCCTCTGTTGTAGTTGAAAACCGAATCAAGCAAGTCACTACTTGGAACGACCTAATTCAATACGATGTGCAGCTGAATATAAACAAATTATGGAAATCACATTTCCATTCTCGAAGCGAACACTGCAAGTCCGTAGCTACAAAATATAGTTGTTAAATCCGGTGTGTCAACAAAGTGCAGTTCTCCTCTCCAAGCAGATAATAGACACGAATCTCGTCCTTCAATGAACATACAAGCAGCAAGTTCACCTCTAGCAATGTCAAGAGCAACATTTTCACAAGAAAGAAGAAAGAAGATCTTGATAAGTAAACCCGAGGTCATCCCAATTGGATTATCTCGATGATGCTCTTTTACTCTTTTAAGAACATTTTGGCGAGTAATGAATAGTAAGATTTCAACTCAAAAGAAAATTGGTATAATTAAGTCACAAATCAAACCTAAAAAAATAAACAATTCTCATAGGTTTCGACACGGACAACTGTTTCCATCAAATCATTAAAAATAATATAGAGTTGAAATATCCACCAATTAAAATCGCATTAATGACATAATAGTTGAGAGGGAGAAAAACTAAACCTACCGCTCTTCTGGTTCTCCTTAAGAATGGAGTTTGACCGCCTAACACCTCCATAAAAACCTAACTTCCTAACACCCCCAAAAAAACCTAATTAACTAAAAACTTGAAAAACACACAGATTTGCAAAGAACAATCAAGTCAAGCATAAGCAAAAGCAAGCAATTGCAACCTTAAAACCTCATAAATCTATTTATTTTATAAGATCACTGGTGATTTTGAATGGAATTATTTACCAAATATGGTAGTAATAGTAATATCTTTTAAAGCAAATTATTTACCATTACAGTTTCTATCTGAGTTTGTTTCATATTAATAGTTCTCCCCATATATAAGCAACAAATTAAATTCAAGTTAATTTGATTACTACTAAAAGAGTACATTTATGCAGCTAATGAGATAGAGTAACCAACCTCACACACAATGACGTGGGTACTGATTTCAAACAATCGGAAACTTACCCCAGCAGGTACTGATTTAACTGACAATCATTGCATACACACTCCAGATCCTTGAAATGGTGCAATCTTTGTGGGGAAAGCACATAACGTTTGCGAAGAAGAAGGGCCTTTTTATTAGAAGATATCACGCCAAATGCAATTTCAAGCCTCTGTAATCAAGAAATGAAAATTTTAAGAGAAATATAGCTGATGGTACCTCAAATTACAATGCCATCTGTGGGAGTCGAACCCACAACTGCATGGTTGAGAACCATGAGCTCTTCCAATTGAGCTAAGACAGCAAATAATCATTTGCTTATGTAAGTGTGGTTAAATAAAGAATACTTATACCTCAAATGGCTCATAAGCATAAAGGGGTAGCAAGAAGAAAGTTTACCTGCTCTCCTGCTTTCTGCACACATATTACCCCGACAAAATGATCCCAAATCTATATAGAGCGCTGAAACAGTAGTCCACTTTACTGCATCCCAAATACCTCCATCTCTAAAATTCATGTATGGTAGAAATAATTGTTTGAAAACGTGAGATTACAGGATCAATAAATTTAAATTTAAAGCATGAGAATTAAATTTAGACCTCGATTTCTGTAAATCATTACAAAACTTATTCGCAAGCCCGAAAATAAACTCGATTAGTTGTACCAATTGTTCCCGGAAAATCGGGATCAGAAAAATTACCCTTCACGACTTAGTGCGGAAATCTACTTCCCCATTGCTTTTCGTTTTGATCCTTTTTCAATCTCTGGTCCTTGATTGTTGCGGTGATTTTACCACACAATGATGAAGATCAAAGATATATGAGCAACTTTATACAACTGAATGATTCAACAACCAAGTTAGTAATTAAGAAAGGTGACCATCTTAATCTCAGAAAGAATGCAAATTTGTGAAGAAGGGTCCCTAACGGCCTAATTCGACTTAGTGAAACAAATCGGCTTGTCATGCCAACAACGTGGCCTACCTGCATCTAGCACATTCTGGTTAAACACTACGACCATACTGAATGGGTGGATTGCAGTTAGGGTGAGTTGGAATCAGTGGTGGTTGCAGAGCTGTTGTTGGTGTTGCTACCAGAGAATTACAAAGAATGGGGCAATGGGTTCTGGTGTGTGTGCTCCGAGACTTGCAGGGTGGACCGAATTTGGGATCGCAATAGCAGGTTGGTGATGGGTGAGCGGATAAGGGGTAAGTAGATGTTGATGTCAGTGTGTTAATCTTGAATGGGATTTGAATCCGAGTTGGTGATGAAGAAATGTTGTTGTTGGTTTGTAGCTACATAAGAGACAAGTGATGGTGTTAGTTATCTTTGGTTCGAACGAGGTATGGAGTCCGGTAGTATGTGCAGCAGAGAGATATCAAGCCCAAGGGATCTGAATTGCAGTTAGAACTTCGATGATGTATGAGAAGGGTTTCAAGTGACTCGGGGAAGATTTCAAGTCGCCTCTGTGATTGTTGGAGATAAACAGGGATATGTGCAATAAATGCCGACGTTTTCGTTTGATCTTCTGCCAGTTTCCTGAACATGAATGTAAATATTGTTTCATTTCCTGAATTAATAAAAAGAAAAGGCGATTGAGAGGAATAGAAGAAGGAGGTAAACGAGAAGCCACTTTAATTATATTGGTAATCTTTTTCTTTTCTTTTTGCTTCTATTGATTTTTTTTGTTTCCTTCGTAGCATATGTGCTTAATGATTATATACTTTTCTTAAGAATTTAATTTTGATTTGTATGCTTGGCAAGACAGAGGGATACGAACAAAAGATGTTTTCTTTTGATCATCTCCATAATCGAGTTATCACCCTAACAATGACAATTAAATTCCTGACAATTAAATTCTTATCGAGAACAAAAGATCAGGTGTAATGAATCTAAATATCTCAACTCCAATCCACTGCAAGGTAATTGATTATTGGTGTAGATATGAAAAGCTAAGATATATAATATGAATATCAACAGGACATCACAATTATATGTGCTACGCTATATCTGTTTCTTAATTCTTTCAAATTCCTAAATTATTTTGGAATTTTTTGTAGCCAAAACTTTTGAAAGCTCTTGCGATCTCGATATCGATTTGGGGTTCCTTGAACAGTTTCTACATAACCTTTCCATTTGGGTTTCGCCGCTAATCGGTCTGGGATGAACCAATTGATGCTGATTCCAATTTAGGCCCGGTCATGGTGGCCATTTGCTGGAGTTATGTGAAGTATTATCAAGGTATATCCTGCTGTGTTCTCTAGGTTTTAGCTGAGATGCAGTATTATCAAAATCGAGTGAGAAAAATATCTAATTCCAAAAGATAGTTAAAGTAATGACCTACAATATTATTACCATTATTTGGTTTGAGTGACTAATTCCAAAAATATTTGGATAGGGGTTCTCTAGGTTTTGGTGATATAGCCAAAGTACTACTTTTTTGTGTATTTTGTGCGTGAACTTGCCATGACCAATTATTAACGGGACCGTAACTATATCCCAAGAAGCTTTGATTGTTACTGAGATGCAGTCCGGGTAGTATATGCCGTCCAATTGGATTTCTACGCCATATAATCCATTGAAATTCGATAAAAATTACATGCACATAAGATGATATAAAACGATGTCGTGGATATCATCGACACTTCAAGATGCAAGGTATATCTGTCAAGACGATGTGTTCTCTAGGTTTTAGTCATGGGGTTGATTTTTTAAATTTAGGGGGCGAAGTCGAATTAAAAATCCCCAATTTGAATGCTTTGGATGCGAATTCTTTGCGGTAATTTTTTAAAGTTATTCTGAATTAGTGAACCGTGTTCTCAATTTAAAGTTGTTTTATGGGTTTTGTAGATTTATGGTTTAATTCAGGTAGGTTCCAGCAGCAGCTGGGTTGAGTATTATTAGGTCTCATTGTTTTTGATAGTGGGGGTATTTTTATTTGATCAAGGAAACAACCAAACCCCAAACTCTTTAGTTCAATGGACTATCATAGGAGGGATGCTTTGTTAGTGCAAAAAACCAAATTGCGGGTAGTTTATGGTGTTAGACTGTTAATGATTTTCCTTAACACTCTATCGTTTCCTTTCTTATTCTTTTAGCATCTAAGTTACAACCAAAGAAGCAAGAGTAAATAAGGACTTACTTGATGTGGGCATTGATTTCAATAAGAGTTGTTTTCTCAATAAAGAGGTTTACTTGATATGGTCATTGATTTTAAGGTATAATAGTTCAAATACCTTCTTTTTATGGTGGTAAGGACAATCCTAAATTATTTCAATGGAGGAATATTAGTGATGACGATGCTTTCAGAAAAGTCTGTTGTTGTGTTAAATCTATACGTGATTATTTTAGATTAAGAAATACTTTTTTGTGATAATGCTCTGGGGCATTGGATGATCTTAACTTTCCTGTACACAACAATACTTTAGTTCGTTTATTTTTGTGGTCTTAGTTTTTGTTTCTTTGGTTATCAAACTGTAGGTTGAGTCAATCGACCATTGGTGCTAACCGATTCCACTGATAAAATCAAGTGAACCAACTATTCAGTATTATTTTGCTGCAATGCTACCCTGTAGAACTGTTTCGAACAACTATCTCGATACTAACCATTGGACATGTTCACAAATTTTAGTTCATTAGAATAAATTGGGGTCTGTTAATTTGGTTAACGTACATAAGTATATTATTATCCGGTCTACGATTCTGTGCACTAACTTGAATGAATAATATTCATGTCTTTCTCAGGGTGATGAGATACATATGGTGGTATCTGGAAATTCAATGTCAGAAAATATTAAGGTTAATCATCCCACCTACTATTTCGTTGTACTAAAATTTAATCACCCTATATTAGCAACTTACGTTATTCATGTCCTGTAGGTTTGATCAGGAAAGTATTCTTAAGATATTTTTCTTTCAAATTCAGGTGCAGGTGCAGGTGCAGGGCGAGATCAATGCTATGGATGGTGGATAATACGAGGTGCGTGAATATTCTAATTCGGAACTTTGTGTGTCTCTGGATGTAGCAAAATCAGTATGTAGGATAAAAGACAAGATCCATTTATTGGACCAAAAGTGAAATTCCATTTGTTTGTTGACTGGTGTTGACGCAAACTGCTGCTCCTAGCTGAACTTGGTTAGCATTTGTACATTTGTGTTTGTTTGCATCGAAAAACATATCACGTTAGATGTATTAACGCTAACCCAAATCAAGCTAGGAAAACTAATATTATGATGTTGCTCGGCCATCTTAAACTTCAAGTAAGGTACAATCATGTTTTTTATGTGGCAGTCGTGACAAGCTATCAAACTTAAAGTTTTTCAGGACATTATGCTACTGATATCTACGTCAAACAATAAATGGATATGATTGAATGGGTGGACAATAGAACTCAGGTGTTGAAACTGCGTCAAACAAGGATGGTAAACATTTATGTTAAACGAGGACATAGGAGGTGGATGAATTGGCCAGGGAACTTTCATTTTATGCAAGTTGCAGGTACAATTTTTATTCAAAAGGTGTGGATAAACAACCTAACCAAGACACACAGAGGATAGGTAAAAACACATTCCATCCTCTTTCATTCTTTTCTGCTTGATTAATTAGTGAGGAAATTCGATTTAGTACCATGTATTGTGGATGATTAAAGAACGTGGTCTTCTCCAGTCACTTAAGTAGGTTGATATTCCGTGTCTTTAAAAACAGTAATTCCATTTCGGAATCGCACCAAATGATGCTACGGTTGTCCTTGCTTACATTTAAAAAGATGGGAAAAAGAATTTAGTAGCACCACTCTATCACGCTAGGTAATTCCTTACCACATTCATGTGCTAACGCCTAACAGAGATAAATACTTAAGCACAAGCACTATACCAACATTGATGTGCTGTTCTTCACATGCTTATTAGGGGTACAGAGACCAGAAGTACGTATGGCCACATCTACAGATGATGAGCTTGCAACTGATGCTCTTAGTTCATGGTTTTGAGCATTAGCAAAGGACTATGCTCTTGGTCATGCTTCTTTCCTAGGTATTAAGCTTTCTATATTAAAAATATTTTGATTTATCATTGTCTAAATGGGTTTTTGGTCCTTACGCTAGAAGTTGTGACGCTCGCATGGAAATGCTGGTAACAGCTATGTAGATGGTCAGTTGGCTGCTGGGAATGCACCGATGTTCTACGTTGTGTCTCCAGAGGATGTCATCATTGCAAAGCCTAGGTGAGTCGAACGTACCAATGTGAAACGTTAGTGTTCAAGTGCTTCAGTGTCTTTTATCATTGTTTGAATGGCATAAAGATTATCCTTTTTACGGTCATTTTTGTTGATGTACTTCATTTGAGTTACCCTGCGCTTTTTATTTTTTGTTGGGATGCGGAAGATCGTATTCGCTTGGCTTCTTCAACACGGGAATCATGTGGTTTACTGTTGGAAGAACTAGGAAAATCTTTCGAATTTGCCATGATAATCCATGTCTACGGTGTCCCGTTAATAATCCTGGGATATAGTCACTCCAGCAAACCTAGAGAACACATCTATTTTTGTAGTTACGGTCCCGTTAATAACCGTGTTTCAACTTGAACAAACTCGATTTTGAGTTATACCGTACGATATAGAATCAATGTCGATATCTCTTTCCATTGGATTTTCATGGATTTTTAAATTGATTTCTTAAAAGAAAAAATAGTAACTTATATGTTTCATTTGGATTCTTTATAGCTAACTTTATTATAGTGTATTCTTATCTTGCAGAACACAGAAAAGATCAGACTACAACCCGCCTAAAGTCGAAAGCGTGAAAAGTGGTTTCCTTTGTGGGATCAAGACACCGAGTTTAGTTGCATCTAGCCACTTTAATTTGTTAGTCACATATCTTTTTAGAGTGGCTCATACAAAGCGCATTTGAGTCTGAAACTTTCATAACAGATGCCAAATGTCTAAACTCGATAGATGGAAGTCTAAAGTGGTTTCTACCATCACCAGTGATGGCTCAAGTTGCGTCGTTTCAGTTGAAAAGTTGAGAAGCGGAGTAATGTCGTTGCTGCCATTGACGATGCATATATGGTTATGGTGATGAAGATTAGTTACTGCCATTCCATGGAAGAGTACTGATGAGATGAAGTGGTGACATACATTAAAGTCGAGAAATTAGTACACATTCGAAGTTATTGATCATTGTCATTGACGATAATGGGGATGGAGGTGATAGAAGAGTGTTAATTTCCCTTATTATTGATTGGTAACTGTTGGTATGATGGAGAATGTGCCTGTGATGGCTATTGATGATTCTGTGATCGAATGGATTAAATGAGTCTTTGGGGATGTTTTATGCCGAGAGTTCAGTGAAGAATAGTTTTTTGCTGCTCGACTTTGGTGTGAGCTATTGATGACGGTCACTGGTGGCTAATAATTCAAATCTAGAGTCTGTGCTTGGATGATAAAAAAATAGAATTTCATTCATGATTTACGGATAAGTTTGTTTTCATCATTACGTTATTGGTCTGTGCTTTCTTATACTTTGGTCGCCACTTATCCCGAATTTGTACATGGACAACAAGATAATTGTTTTAACTATAGTCTGTGTTTAATCAAATGATAGTAAGGACATGTGTTTTATAAGGACCAACGTGTTTCATTATTCGGAATTGTATATTTTTGTATAAAAGTTTGAAATAGCTTAAATTGTTTAACATTACTTATGCTATTGAATGTACCATACCGTGCAAAACTTAGTTTTAAAACTGAAGTAAAAGAAAAGAGTTCTATTAACTGAATTCATATTGCAATCGATTTGAGTATTGTCATAAATAGACATTTAGTTTGGCAATGCAATCACGTGGCCATCAATTTATCAATTACTTAATTTTCTCATTATTAAGTGCGTCACTTGGTAGATGCTTTGCAAAAATAACGCAGTCAAAAAGCTTCGTTATTTTCTAATGTGTGTTTGTGTACATGTGCGTATTCTATTTTTAGCACTCAAGTTTTAAGCGCATTAGGTTCTGGGAGACCGCTAAATGAATATTTAGTAAATGATTATGGAACTAAGATCCAACTAATTATTTTGCATGTTTAGCAGTCTTCATCATTTGCCGGAACTAAGAGCCAACTAATTAAACACGTTACTGTGACCCGTCTAACTAACACATCATAATATGACACGACCAATTTAATATTGCAGACCGTAGGTCCCGACCCCCTATCAAGCTGCTAGGGTCCAAGTAATTAAAAATTATTGTGACCAGACTAACTAACGCACTGTAATATGATACGACAAACTAAATATTTGGGACGGTTCTGCTATGACCCGACCAACTAAATATGCTCCCGACTATTATAGATATGACTAACTAACACACTAATTTTAGTGTGGGCACTACACTTTCCTTTAAATTTTCTCCACCGCCGGGAACGTAAGTCCCGACCCCCTATCCAGATGCTAGGGTCCAAGTAATTAAAAATTATTGTGACCCGACTAGCTAACGCACTGTAATATGATACGACCAACTAAATATTTGGGACGGTTCTGCTATGACCCGACCAACTAAATATGCTCCCTACTATTATAGATAGGACTAACTAACACACTAATTTTAATGTGGGCACTATACTTTCCTTTAAATTTTCTCCACCGCCGGCACCTACTAGGGTCTAAGTAATTAAAAATTATTGTGACCCGACTAACTAACGCACTGTAATGTGATACGACCAACTAAATATTTGGGACTATTCTGCTATGAACCGACCAACTAAATATGCTCCCGAATATTATAGATAGGACTAACTAACACACTAATTTTAATGTGAGCACTACACTTGCCTTTAAATTTTCTCCACCATCACGGGACCGTAGGTCCTTTCTATCCAAAGCGGCTAGGGTCCAAGTAATTAAAAATTATTGTGACCCGACTAACTAACGACCGTAATACGATACGACCAACTAAATATTTGGGACGGTTCTCGTGTAGATCCGACCAACTAAATATGCTTCCGAATATTATAGATAGGACTAACTAACACACTAATTTTAATGTGGGCACTACACTTTCCTTTAAATTTTCTCCACCACTTGGACCGTAGGTCCGCCCCTATCCAGCTGCTAGGGTCCAAGTAATTAAAAATTATTGTGACCCGACTAGCTAACGCACTGTAATATGATACGACCAACTAAATATTTGGGACGGTTCTGCTATGACCCGACCAACTAAATATGCTCCCGACTATTATAAATAGGACTAACTAACACACTGATTTTAATGTGGGCACTACACTTTCCTTTAAATTTTCTCCACCGCCGGCTCCACCGCCGGGACCGTAGGTCTCGTCCCCCTATCCAGCTACTACGGTCCAAGTAATTAAAAATTATTGTGACCCGACTAACTAACGCACTGTAATATGATACGACCAACTAAAAAATTGGGACAGTTCTGCTATGACCCGACCAACTAAATATGCTCCCGACTATTATAGATTGGACTTACTAACACACTAATTTTAATGTGGGCACTACACTTTCCTTTAAATTTTCTCCACCGCCGGGACCGTAGGTCCCGGCCCCCTATCCAGCTACTAGGGTCCAAGTAATTAAAAATTATTGTGACCCGACTAACTCATGCACTGTAATATGATACGACCAACTAGATATTTGGGACTATTCTGCTATGAACCGACCAACTAAATATGCTCCCGAATATTATAGATAGGACTAACTAACACACTAATTTTAATGTGGGCACTACACTTGCCTTCAAATTTTCTCCACCGTCGGGACCGTAGGTCCCGGCCCCCTATCCAGATTGCTAGGGTCCAAGTAATTAAAAATTATTGTGACCCGACTAACTAACGCACTGTAATACGATACGACCAACTAAATATTTGGGACGGTTCTGCTATGATCTGACCAACTAAATATGCTTCCGAATATTATAGATAGGACTAACTAACACACTAATTTTAATGTGGGCACTACACTTTCCCTTAAATTTTCTCCACCGCCGAGACCGTAGGTCCGCCCCCTATCCAGCTGCTAGGGTCCAAGTAATTAAAAATTATTGTGACCCGAATTAGCTAACGACCGTAATATGATACGACCAACTAAATATTTGGGACGGTTCTCGCTATGACCCGACCAACTAAATATGTTCCCGACTATTATAAATAGGACTAACTAACACACCGATTTTAATGTGGGCACTACACTTTCCTTTAAATTTTCTCCACCGCTGGCTCCACCGGCCGGGACCGTAGGTCTCGCCCCCCATCCGACTACTACGGTCCAAGTAATTAAAAATTATTTTGACCCGACTAACTAACGACCGTAATATGATACGACCAACTAAAAAATTGGGACAGTTCTGCTATGACCCGACCAACTAAATATGCTCCCGACTATTATAGATTGGACTTACTAACACACTTATTTTAATGTGGGCACTACACTTTCCTTTAAATTTTCTCCACCGCAGGGACCGTAGGTCCCGCCCTATCCAGCTACTAGGGTCCAAGTAATTAAAAATTATTGTGACCCGACTAACTCATGCACTGTAATATGATACGACCAACTAGATATTTGGGACTATTCTGCTATGAACCGACCAACTAAATATGCTCCCGAATATTATAGATAGGACTAACTAACACACTAATTTTAATGTGCGCACTACACTTGCCTTTAAATTTTCTCCACCGTCGGGACCGTAGGTCCCGGCCCCCTATCCAGTTGCTAGGGTCCAAGTAATTAAAAATTATTGTGACCCGACTAACTAACGCACTGTAATACGATACGACCAACTAAATATTTGGGACGGTTCTGCTATGATCCGACCAACTAAATATGCTCCCGACTATTATAGATAGGACTAACTAACACACTAATTTTAATGTGGGCACTACACTTTCCTTTAAATTTTCTCCACCGCCGAGACCGTAGGTCCCGGCCCCGTCCAAGTAATTAAAAATTATTGTGACCCGACTAGCTAACGCACTGTAATATGATACGACCAACTAAATATTTGGGACGGTTCTGCTATGACCCGACCAACTAAATATGCTCCCGACTATTATAAATAGGACTAACTAACATACTAATTTTAATGTGGGCACTACACTTTCCTTTAAATTTTCTCCACTGCCGACTCCACCGCCGGGACCGTAGGTCTCGGCCCCCTATCCAGCTACTACGGTCCAAGTAATTAAAAATTATTGTGACCCGACTAACTAACGCACTATAATATGATACGACCAACTAAATATTTGGGACGATTCTGCTATGACCCGACCAACTAAATATGCTCCCGACTATTATAGATAGGACTAACTAACGCACTAATTTTAATGTGGGCACTACACTTTCCTTTAAATTTTCTCCACCGCCGGGACCTACGGTCCCGGCCTCCTATCCGGCTACTAGGTTCCAACTATTTAAAACGCTATTGTGACCCGACTAAATAACACACTATAATTTGATACGACCAACTAAATATTGGGACCGATTAACTAAATATGTTCCTGACTCACTAAATATGCTCTCGACTATTATAGACAGGACCAACTAACACACTAATTAAAATATGGGCACTACATGTGCCTTAAAATTTTCTCGACCGCGGGGCCGTAGGACCCGGCCCCCTCCGGCTACTATGATCCAACCAATTAAACACGCTACTGTGACCCGACTAACTAACACACTATAATATGACACAACCAATTAAATATTGGGTCCGTTCTGTTATGGCCACATACTGAACTTTGCATATTGATTCTTTAAGTAAATCTTCGTATTATATTTTTCTACTTATATTTTTCTACTTAGGTTTGTTACATACTCTAGAAGTTTCCACAGAAAAACTAATTCCATTAGTTTAAATAAAAAACGCTAGAAGTTTCCATACATATGAAAGTTCTCTAAAACAAAACAACTTCGAACATTCTTTAAACTATCCCGTATACATCAGTTTCCTATAACAAACCAATTTCCTACAATTCCTACAATTAACTTGACATCCAAGTTTCTATGGGTCTATATAAGCTTACAAAGTTATCACATACATTCTGCACATCAATCAATATCTCTACGCAATTACAGACAAGAGATGGCAGATCGAGTAATAAAGAGAAGTAGAATGAGCATAGCCAAAGCTTCAACTTATCTGGAGAAACAAGACTCAGACGGAAAAATAAGGTACGCTCAGTCTCAAATAAAGTTTAATAATTATTTGTTCTAGATTTTTACTTTGCAAGTTGATTATGCTATATGCTAAATATCTCTCACTGTAATTTTTGGTTCATCAACTATTTTTAATTTAACTCACAGCGCTATTCAATAAAGATCACTGCAACAATCGTGCGTCTTAAAAGAAGACAAGAATGGTTTTACTATGCTTTCCCAAGATGCGATGAAAAATACCAAAAAAATAATGATTTAAGCTGGTGTTCAAAGTGCAACGAACAAATTTCAGATCCAACAGCAAGGTAACGTTTTAAATTTATTCAAGATAACAAATTTAGACTGATTTTTAAATAACAAACCTATTAATATACCTGATCTACAGATTGCTAATAAGACTCCAAGTGAAACACAACACAGGCAAAGCTGAGATATTGGTACACAGACAGCACGCCGAGGAACTAACTGGATTGAAAGTAAACAACATTCAAAAAATGTCAACAGAAGATAAGGTAATGCCTAAAAAAATATATTTATGCTAATAAACAACATGTTACATAACAACCCCTAATTGCAGGCAACCCAAAAAGAATTCAGAAAAGAGGTAACGAGCAGAATAAGGGGCTATACATGTGTCTTTCGCTTAGAAGTAGCAAAACTCACATGGGGAATCATGTCTTTTGAAGAAAAAGAAATTATGGAATTAGATGCAACTAAAAAATCAATGAAGGTATTATTAGTTTTTCTAACAACAATGAAAACCAACATACAGCAGCAACACTTAATTCTTGCTTTTTTGACTGTCAGATAACCCGAGTATCTACAAGAAAACAACCCAACCCTGATGCGCATTCTGACGAAACTTCAAGTGACGCGGAGCAACCCTGGCAGGTGGACAAAGAAACCACACCATGCCTTTCGGATATGAAGCCTTGGATTATTGGAATCCAACAAGCCTTTCAGAAAGATACAAACGGAGGAGAAGCCTTGAATGATGTGGTCGCATTGGATGACAATCGTTCAAAGATATTTAGGAAAAATTAAGGAGTTATAATTACACCAACAACTTTACAAGTCTCGGATGCCCGATTATGACAAATAAAGCCTTGAATGACACAATTATTAAATAACTTTATTAACTATTCTTATAGAATTTTTTTAAAAGAAAAGTTTAACAGACAATTATTAATCTATAAGTTCTTAGAATTTTCAATTAATGTGCAAGTCTATTATTGTTTTAGATATTGTTTTAAAATTAATATAAATATTCAAAAAATAATATACTATTCTTAGAATTAATTTTTTTTTTAAATAATATAAATTTTAGATATTGTTTCATGAAAATCGACGAGAATGAACCTCTTTTGTTGTTTTTTTTATCTTCATGCGATCCTTCTCCTCTCCTCTCAAATCCTCTCTCGCTCAGAAGAAAATCAATCGGAATATACACCATACGATTCGTCTTTGGAACATCTGTATTTCATATTACATCCATCGAATGGCGCTCACCAACAACAACCGAGTCCCGGATCGAATTGGGGATTTCTGGGGCTGTGGTGTAATTGGGGATTCGATGTTTGATTCAAATCAGTGGAAGTTCCATTAGAATGGGTTAATGATTAGGGGGATCAAAATTGCAATTAACAACGGCGTATCTGAAATCGAAAATCAGCAAAGAACAAAAGTTATGGTTTGATTTAGGGTTTAAACCGACAGTAAATTGGAGTTGATATAAGAATTCATTACGATCAGTTGGTGAACTGAATCAATTATGAGTGGTTTCTCGGTATTATTGATTTATATTTCAATTTTTGCCTGAACATTAGTTTCAATTTTTGTTTATATTTCTTTGTTTGATTAAGCTTTTTGATTGATTGGGATAGGTTTTTCAGGTTTGATTTTGTGGGGTATATGATTCCCGAGACCGAATTAGGTTCTCAACCATAGGCATTCGATGTACAAATTCAATTTTGTTATATCTTATTTGCTTCCCCATGTTCTGCTTTTTTTGTGTAATTTTGAGATTCAATTTTTGTTCTTGATTTTGTCTCGATTGCTTTGTATGATTGATTTATAGGTTGATATTGGACTCTCTTGAAACTCTAGCATTCGAGGTTGGTCTTACGGTGTGAACCCTAATGGGTACTTGATTGTTAATTTTTTTCAATGTAATTTCTTGTATTTTATCACCCAGTTTGAAATTCCATTAGTTGCACAATAATTAATTATTTATGTTTTTGAGTTTTGGGTAATGCGTATCACCCAAATCAACGTGATAAACCCTTATTTTTGGTTTTTTCAGTATTCATCCTTTCTCTAACCTACATTGTGCAATTCGATTTAACGCTATATAGACGTCTGCTTGACGCGGTGATAATATTTGTATCGAGTTTGTTATTTTTTTTCTTAATGAGATGGATTTTGAAGTTACGAAGATGGGGGTTTATTCTCTTTGGTTTTGGTACCTTTTAAATGGTTGTTCAATATGGAACCGATGGTGTTCTTGGTGTTGCCACGATAAGAATGAATGACGGTGGTCTTGAGAAGACTAGAAGATTGCGGTGCGGTTGTCGATTGTGAGCTAGGTCTTTGGTGTTTGAAGTACTGAGAAGAGGAGAATGGAGCTTGCTTTGGTGAATGGGTGGATTGCAGTTAGGGTGAGTTGGAATCAGTGGTGGTTGCTGATGAGCACGAAAGTGCGACGCATTTTCACCCATAAATACATTAGTTGGGCCTCATTTTATCACTAATAAACTTGTTTGTAGGTGTTTTTGCGAAATAAGCTCTTATGGAGAAAGTTTGCTCAAAAAAAGTGGTATTTGATCCTAGAAAAGTACTAAGGGCACCCCCAGAAATGTGATAAAGGCACCCTTGAGGAGTTGATAAAGGCACTAGGAGTTTTCACTATTTACAGCCCAAAATTACTCTTTTGTACCCCATAATTACTATTCGCACCCAGAATTGCTATTTATACCCCAGATTGCTAAAGGGACACCACAACAGATAGGGGGCAAGTCATCTTCTTCATTTGAAATTTGAATTTTAAGGGAAAATGGGTGCAGATTTAGGGTTTAAGTTTTGATCGTGATTTAAAGAGACTAAAGGGCTGATATTAAATGGGTTTATTGTAATTGATCTAACGGGATGACCGTAATGGGTTCCGTTTCGATCAAAATTGGCTAGAACGTCAAGATTTGAAGAAAACTTGTGCACTTGGTTTTAAGGAAAATTATGTTTGAACCGCGGGAATTAGGGCTTGGAATTTGGAGATGTTATAATGAGACTAAACTGAGATTAATTGGGTTTGCTCTAATTGACCTAACAGGTCTGGTATGGGTCTTCCTTTCTACTTAATTGGCTAGATTGTCGAGATAAAGAAAAACAGGGAAAGACACTCGGTTTACATTCCAACGGAGACGTGTAATATTTTCGTGAGAAAAACTCGAGATTCTGTTGGGTTGACTTGTGGAAGATACGTGAATATTTGTTTCTCGCATGAGTACAAATGTGTTTGGAGCATATCTGTTGAGGATTATCGCGTGTGGAAGAGAAAAAAGGAAAGAAATATTCCCGTATCTGCACAGAATTGAAGAGAAGATTATATGGAGTTAATTCATAATATTTGGTGCTAGTGAGATATAAAAAGGGTCTTGGGATGTTTGAGAATAAAATCGAGAGTGGGGAGAGACAACAGAGCTTAATAGGAGAAGTTGTAAAACTTCTCTCTCGCTGCAGAAGTAGAAGACGAAGAACACAGTTGACCCTTTTGGTCTGTCGTTTATGAACGGTCGCATGTTCACATCTTAGCAACCGTTGTATACGACAATTTCCATTTGCAGTTTTCTGTAACAGCTGTTTTGCAAACTGAACGGTGAGTTTGTAACGCTCACTCTACGTTGCAAATTCCCGATTTAAGTTATTTTTCTCATTTTCTTCATTGTAAACACCATTTGAGCTAATAAAAAATATTTTGAGAGTGTCTACATCATGAGTAGCTAAGCCCCTACACTGGGTCAATGGAGGAAGCTGATTTTCGCACATGGGTGAATTTATTCTATTTTCTATTTGACTTTTGCACTAATTTATAATAGAATTATGATTTGATAAAATTAGTTGTGATTCAATTAGATAGGTTATGCTTTGAATTAAGATAATCTATGCTTAGGGGATACAATTAATGTTTTGAAGATCTACTTTGGCAAAACAAGAGTTGATGTTTTATTTATTCACTGAGCGATAATTGTTGAGAATGAATAATGAACCTCGTGTTGTGAATTCTGTGGAATCTAAGACCCATTGACTCTCTTTTATTTATTATTTTATTTAAACATTTTAATTTAATCTTAACAACATCCGAGAGAACGAATCTTATATTACTACTACGAAAATTAAGAAAAATCTTAAATCATTTTGGCGCCGTTGCGACGCGGATTTGTTTTTAGATTAATTTTTAGGTTTATTTTTTTATTTTGTACAGTATTTTCTTTTTCCTTTTTATGCGTTTCTTTTTGTATTTATTTTCAGGGAATTTTTGAGGATGATGACTTCTTCTGAAGAGACGTCACCTACTATGACGTTGGCGGAATATATGCGTAGAAAGTCAAATTATCAGGAAACCTCATCTGAGATGACGCTTTGCCGAATATATGCGTAGGCAATGGTATGGAGTTGCTCCATATGAGGTAAGTGAAGAATCACATGAAACTATTTATGAGAAGTATTACAAACACACACCGCCTAGTTTGGAACAAAGATTGAGAGTTCTTGAATGTGAAAGATTATTTGCGATGATGATGAATCTAGTAGTGACTCTCTCGTCCCAAACAGAACATATAGATGACCCCCGTGGATGATTGTGTGGATGATTCGCCTAATTCCATGGATGAATCTACCTCACAAGATCATTCACCCGACTTAGAGGTTGTTTCTAGACCACTAGACTTCCAAAAAGTTGCCTAATTTAGGGTTAGAATTGTGTGCTTCTAAAGTGTTGTTGGATTACTTTGCATCTAAGTACCCAGAGGATTTGCCAATTTCTAACACCGTGCATGAGCCAGTTGAAAATTTCCCAGTAGAATCCCCATACTTTGTTCTTTACGCACTTCCATGTGCAGTAAAAACTTGGTTTAGGGGTAAATCTTATTCTTTGATAGTTTCAGCGTCTTTGCGTTTTCATGACATAAGTGTGAAGCTATCATTTGTAAATATTGTATTTTGGGTCGATCCCCAAGTTTTCAGTTATTAGTGTATGGGGATCCGTTTTTGTACAAATCCAGTAGGGTATAATTTTTTATTTATGTTTGTTTGTTTATTTTATTTTTAATTTCCCATCTTAATTTTTTACGTTGGATGACTCAATTACATTGAGGACAATGTAATATTTAAGTGTGGGGGAGTGGTTATTAACTTTTTATTTTTCTTTTTCAGGATTTTTCTTGCTTATTTATGACCAGCTGTTGAGCGGGTCCAAAAAAAAAAAAAAAAAAAAAAAAAAAAAAAAGATCAGCTGTGGAGCGGGTCTATAAAAAAAAAATATATTGTTAGGGTTATGACCACCGTGTAGCGGGTCCAAAAAAAAAAAAAAAAAAAAAAAGTCTATTCTTTTCTTTTCATTTTTTTATGATCAGTGTTGAGCGGTCTATTCTTTTTGTTTTCTTATTATGACCAGCTGTGTAGCGGGTCTAAAAAAAAAAAAAAAAAAAAAAATTGTGTCTTGTGTATGTGGCATTTGTCATGACCAGGCAGTAGCGGGTCTAAGTCTCTTATTTATGACCACTTTTGTGTAGCGGGTCGGGTTTTTCTGTTTTGCACGAGGACTAGCAAAATGTAAGTGTGGGGAATTTGATGAGCACGAAGTGCGACGCATTTCACCCATAAATACATTAGTTGGGCCTCATTTTATCACTAATAAACTTGTTTGTAGGTGTTTTTGCGAAATAAGCTCTTATGGAGAAAGTTTGCTCAAAAAAGTGGTATTTGATCCTGAAAAGTACTAAGGGCACCCCAGAAATGTGATAAAAGGCACCCTGGAGGAGTTGATAAAGGCACCTAGGAGTTTTCACTATTTACAAAAAATTACTCTTTTGTACCCCATAATTACTATTCGCACCCCAGAATTGCTATTTATACCCCAGATTGCTAAAGGGACACCACAACAGATAGGGGCGCTCATCTTCTTCATTTGAAATTTGAATTTTGGCGGGAAAATGGGTGCAGATTTAGGGTTTAAGTTTTGATCGTGATTTAAAGAGACTAAAGGGCTGATATTAAATGGGTTTATTGTAATTGATCTAACAGGACTGGTAATGGGTTCCGTTTCGATCAAAATTGGCTAGAACGTCAAGATTTGAAGAAAACTTGTGCACTGGTTTTGGCGGGAAAAATTATGTTTGAACCGGCAGAATTAGGGCTTGGAATTTGGAGATGTTATAATGAGACTAAACTGCTGAGATTAATTGGGTTTGCTCTAATTGACCTAACAGGGCTGGTATGGGTCTTCCTTTCGGCCAGAATTGGCTAGATTGTCGAGATAAAGAAAAACAGGGAAAGACACTTTTACATTCCAACAGACGTGTAATATTTTCGTGAGAAAAACTCGAGATTCATTGGGTTGACTTGGAAGATACGTGAATATTTGTTTCTGCATGAGTACAGCGTGTTTGGAGCATATCTGTTGAGGATTATCGCGTGTGGAAGAGAAAAAAGGAAAGAAATATTCCCGTATCTGCACAGAATTGAAGAGAAGATTATATGGAGTTAATTCATAATATTTGGTCTTTGGTGAGATATAAAAAGGGTCTTGGGATGTTTGAGAAGAAAATCGAGTGGGGAGAGACAACAGAGCTTAATAGGAGAAGTTGCAGAAACTTCTCTGCTGCTGCAGAGAAGTAGAAGACGAAGAACACAGTTGACCCTTTTGGTATGTCGTTTATGAACTACGCATGTTCACATCTTAGCGACCGTTGTCTACTTGATTTCCATTTGCGATTTCTAATGTGGTGTTTTGCAAACCGAGCGGTGAGTTTGTAACGCTCACTCTACGTTGCAAATTCCCGATTTAAGTTATTTTCTCATTTTCTTCATTGTAAACACCATTTGAGCTAATAAAAATATTTTGAGAGTGTCTACATCATGAGTAGCTAAGCCCCTACACTTCGGGTCAATGGAGGAAGCTGATTTTCGCACATGGGTGAATTTATTCTATTTTCTATTTGACTTTTGCACTAATTTATAATAGAATTATGATTTGATAAAATTAGTTGTGATTCAATTAGATAGGTTATGCTTTGAATTAAGATAATCTATGCTTAGGGGATACAATTAATGTTTTGAAGATCTACTTTGGCAAAACAAGAGTTGATGTTTTATTTATTCACTGAGCGATAATTGTTGAGAATGAATAATGAACCTCGTGTTGTGAATTCTGTGGAATCTAAGACCCAAGACTCTCTTTTATTTATTATTTTATTTAAACATTTTAATTTAATCTTAACAACATCCGAGAGAACGAATCTTATATTACTACTACGAAAATTAAGAAAATCTTAAATCGGTTGCGGAGAGCTGTTGTTGGTGTTGCTACGGAGAAATTCTGACAATGGGGCAATGGGTTAAGTGTGTGTGCTCGAGACTTGCGGGGACTGGTTTGGGATCATGAATCATAAGATGGTGATTCTGGTGGAATACGAGTAAGTAGATGTTGATCTTTGTGTGTTAATCTTGAATGGGATTTGAATCTGAGTTGGTGATGAAGAAATGTTGTTGTTGGTTTGTAGCTACATAAGAGACGGTGATGGTGTTGGTTATCTTTGGTTCGAACGAGGTATGGAGTACGGTGGTATGTGCGGCAGAGAGACATCCAAGCCCAAGGGATCTGAATTGCGAGTTAGAACTTCGATGATGTATGAGAAGGGTTTCAAGTGACTCGGGGAAGATTTCAAGTGCTCTTGTGATTGTTGGAGATAAACAGGGATATGTGCAATAAATGCCGACGTTTTGTTTGATCTTACGCGGTTTCTGAACATGGATGTAAATATTGTTTCATTTCTGAATTAATAAAAAGAAAAGGCGATTGAGAGGAATAGAAGAAGGAGGTAAACGTTAGAAGCCCCTGAATTATATTGGTAATCTTTTTCTTTTCTTTTTTGCTTCTATTGAATTTTTTGTTTCCTTCGTATCATATGTGCTTAATGATTATATACTTTTCTTAAGAATTTAATTTTGATTTGTATGCTTGGCAAGACAGAGGGATACTGAACAAAAGATGTTTTCTTTTGATCATCTCCATAACCGAGTTATCACCCTAACAATGACAATTAAATTCCGACAATTAAATTCTTATCGAGAACAAAAGATCGGAGTGTAATGAATCTAAATATCTCAACTCCAATCCACTGCAAAGGTAATTGATTATTGGTGTAGATATGAAAAGCTAAGATATATAATATGAATATCAACAGGACATCACAATTATATGTGCTCGCTATATCTCATTTTCTTAATTCTTTCAGTTCCTAAATTATTTTGGAATTTTGTAGCCAAAACTTTTGAAAGCTCTTGCTGATCTGATATCGATTTGGGGTTCCTTGAAGCAGTTTCTACATAACCTTTCCATTTGGGTTTTAGCTAATCAAGTCGGGGGATGAACCAATTGATCTTTGATTCCAATTTAGGCCCGGTCATGGTGGCCATTTCTTTGGAGTTATGTGAAGTATTATCAAGGTATATCCTGCTTTGTTCTCTAGGTTTTAGTTTGAGATGCGGTATTATCAAAATCGAGTGAGAAAAATAGCTAATTCCAAAAGATAATTAAAGTAATGACCTCTGATTATTACCATTGTTTCTTTGGAGTGACTAATTCCAAAAATATTTGGATATGGGTTCTCTAGGTTTTGGTGATATAGCCAGCAAGTACTCTGCATGTGTATTTTGTGCGTGAACTTGCCATGACCAATTATTAACGGGACCCAGTAACTATATCCCAAGAAGCTTTGATTATTCTTTGAGATCGGTCCGGGTAGTATATCTTTGTCAATTGGATTTCTCTGCTGTATAATCCATTGAAATTCTGATAAAAATTACTGCACATAAGATGATATAAAACGATAGTCGTGGATATCATCGACACTTTGAAGATGCAAGGTATATCTGTCAAGACGATGTGTTCTCTAGGTTTTAGTTGTGGGTTGATTTTTTTTAAATTTAGGGCGAAGTCGAATTAAAAATCCCCAATTTGAATGCTTTGGATGCTGAATTCTTTGCGTAATTTTTAAAGTTATTCTTTGAATTAGTGAACCGTGTTCTTTGAATTTAAAGTTGTTTTATGGGTTTTGTAGATTTATGGTTTAATTCGGGTAGGTTCAATGAGCATTGGAGTTGAGTATTATTAGGTCTCATGGTTTTGATAGTGGGGGTATTTTTATTTGATCAAGGAAACAACCAAACCCCAAACTCTTTAGTTCAATGGACTATCATAGGAGGGATCTTTGTTAGTGCAAACAACCAAATTGCAGGTAGTTTATGGTGTTAGACTGTTAATGATTTTCCTTAACACTCTGTCGTTTCCTTTCTTATTCTTTTAGCATCGGTTACAACCAAAGAAGCAGTATCAATAAGGACTTACTTGATATGGGCATTGATTTCAATAAGAGTTGTTTTCTGCTGAAAGAGGTTTACTTGATATGGTCATTGATTTTAAGGTATAATAGTTCAAATACCTTCTTTTTATGGTGGTAAGGACAATCCTAAATTATTTCAATGGAGGAATATTAGTGATGATGATGCTTTCAGAAAAGTCATTTGTTGTGTTAAATCTATACGTGATTATTTTATATTAAGAAATACTTTTTTGGCTGATAATGCTCTGGGGCATTGGATGATCTTAACTTTCCTGTACACAACAATACTTTAGTTCGTTTATTTTTGTGGTCTTAGTTTTTGTTTCTTTGGTTATCAAACTGTAGGTTGAGTCAATCGACCATTGGTGCTATCCCATTCCACCGATAAAATCAAGTGAACCAACTATTCGAGTATTATTTTTTGTGATGCTACCCTGTGAACTGTTTGAACAACTATCTAAAATACTAACCATTGGACATGTTCACAAATTTTAGTTCATTAGAATAAATTGGGGTCTACATTAATTTGGTTAACGTACATAAGTATATTATTATCCAAGTCTACGATTACGTACTAACTTGAATGAATAATATTCATGTCTTTCTCGGGGTGATGAGCTACATATGGTGGTATCTCGGAAATTCAATGTCGAAAAATATTAAGGTTAATCATCCCACCTACTATTTCGTTGTACTAAAATTTAATCACCTATATTAGCAACTTACGTTATTCATGTCCTGTAGGTTTGATCAGGAAAGTATTCTTAAGATATTTTTCTTTCAAATTCAGAGTGCAGTGCGTGCGAGGCGAGATCAATGCTATGGATGGTGGATAATACGAGGTGCGTGAATATTCTAATTCGGAACTTTGTGTGTCTCTCCTGGATGTAGCAAAATCGGTATGTAGGATAAAAAGACAAGATCCATTTATTGGACCAAAAGTGAAATTCCATTTGTTTGTTGGTGGTGTTGAAAAATCGCTGCTCCTAGCTGAACTTGGTTAGCATTTGTACATTTGTGTTTGTTTGCATCGAAAAACATATCACGTTAGATGTATTAACGCTAACCCAAATCAATCTAGGAAAACTAATATTATGATATTGCTCGGCCATCTTAAACTTCAAGTAAAAATCATGTTTTTTATGTGGCGGTCGTGACAAGCTATCAAACTTAAAGTTTTTCGGACATTATGCTATTGATATCTACGTCAAACAATAAATGGATATGATTGAATGGGTGGACAATAGAACTCAGGTGTTGAAACTGCGTCAAACAAGGATGGTAAACATTTATGTTAAACGAGGACATATGAGGTGGATGAATTGGCCGGGAACTTTCATTTTATGCAAGTTGCAGGTACAATTTTTATTAAAAGGTGTGGATAAACAACCTAACCAAGACCTGCAGAGGATATGTAAAAACACATTCCATCCTCTTTGATTCTTTTCTGCTTGATTAATTAGTGAGGAAATTCGATTTAGTACCATGTATTGTGGATGATTAAAGAACGTGGACTTCTCCAGTACGAAGTAGGTTGATATTGTGGCGTCTTTAAAAAACAATAATTCCATTTCGGAATCGCACCCGGTGATGCTACGGTTGTCCTTGCTTACATTTAAAAAGATGGGAAAAAAGAATTTGGTAGCACCACTCTATCACGCTAGGTAATTCCTTACCACATTCATGTGCTAACGCCTAACAGAGATAAATACTTAAGCACAAGCACTATACCAACATTGATGTCTTTGTTCTTCACATGCTTATTAGGGTGCAGAGACCGTAAGTACGTATGGCCACATCTACAGATGATGAGCTTGCAACTGATGCTCTTAGTTCATGGTTTTGAGCATTAGCAAAGGACTATGCTCTTGGTCATGCTTCTTTCCTAGGTATTAAGATTTCTATATTAAAAATATTTTGATTTATCATTGTCTAAATGGGTTTTTGGTCCTTACGCTAGAAGTTGTGACGCTCGCATGGAAATGCGAGTACTGACTATGTAGATGGTCGGGTTAGGCTGCTGGGAATGCACCGATGTTCTACGTTGTGTCTCCGAGAGGATGTCATCATTGCAAAGCCTAGGTGAGTCGAAGGTACCAATGTGAAACGTTAGTGTTCAAGTGCTTGATGTCTTTTATCATTGTTTGAATGGCGAAAGATTATCCTTTTTACGGTCATTTTTGTTGAAGTACTTCATTTGAATTACCCTGCGCTTTTTATTTTTCGTTGGGATGCGGAAGATCGTATTCGCTTGGCTTCTTCAACACGGGAATCAGGTGGTTTACTGTTGGAAGAACTAGGAAAATCTTTCGAATTTGCCATGATAATCCATGTCTACGGTGTCCCGTTAATAATCCTGGGATATAGTCACTCCAGCAAACCTAGAGAACACATCTATTTTTGTAGTTACGGTCCAAGTTAATAACCGTGTTTCAACTTGAACAAACTTGATTTTGAGTTATACACGTACGATATAGAATCGGTGTGATATCTCTTTCCATTGGATTTTCATGGATTTTTAAATTGATTTCTTAAAAGAAAAAATAGTAACTTATATGTTTCATTTGGATTGTTTATAGCTAACTTTATTATAGTGTATTCTTATCTTGCAGAACACAGAAAATATCAGACTACAGCCCGCCTTAAAGTTGAAAGCGTGAAAAGTGGTTTCCTTTGTGGGATCAAAGCACTGAGTTTAGTTGCATCTAGCCACTTTAATTTGTTAGTCACATATCTTTTTAGAGTGGCTCATACAAAGTGCATTTGAGTCTGAAACTTTCCTAACGAGATGCCAAATGTCTAAACTCGATAGATGGAAGTCTAAAAGTGGTTTCTACCATCACGGTGATGGCTCAAGTTCGTCGTTTGATTGAAAAGTTGAGACGCGGAGTAATCTTGTTGCTGCCATTGACGATGCATATATGGTTATGGTGATGAAGATTAGTTATTGCCATTCCATGGAAGATCTTGATGAGATGAAGTGGTGACATACATTAAAGTCGAGAAATTAGTACACATTCGAGTTATTATTTATTGTCATTGATGATAATGGGGATGGAGGTGATAGAAGAGTGTTAATTTCCTTATTATTGATTGGTAAATGTTGGTATGATGGAGAATGTGCCTGTGATGGCTATTGATGATTACGTGATCGAATGTATTAAATGAGTCTTTGGGGATGTTTTATCTGAGAGTTCGGTGAAGAATAGTTGTTTCTTTCGACTTTGGTGTGAGCTATTGATGACGGTCACTGGTGGCTAATAATTCAAATCTAGAGTCTGTGCTTGGTTGATAAAAAAATAGAATTTCATTCATGATTTACGGATAAGTTTGTTTTCATCATTACGTTATTGGTACATGCTTTCTTATACTTTGGTCGCCACTTATCCCGATTTGTACATGGACAACAAGATAATTGTTTTAACTATAGTCTCAAATGATAGTAAGGACATGTGTTTTATAAGGACCAACGTGTTTCATTATTCGAATTGTATATTTTTGTATAAAAGTTTGAAATAGCTTAAATTGTTTAACATTACTTATCTTTATTGAATGTACCATACTTAATGCAAAACTTAGTTTTAAAACTGAAGTAAAAGAAAAGAGTTACGTTAATCTAATTCATATTGCAATCGATTTGAGTATTGTCATAAATAGACATTTAGTTTGGCAATGCAATCACGTGGCCATCAATTTATCAATTACTTAATTTTCTCATTATTAAGTGCGTCACTTGGTAGATGCTTTGCAAAAATAACGCGAGTCAAAAGCTTCGTTATTTTCTAATGTGCATCTGTGTACATGTCGTATTCTATTTTTAGCACTCAAGTTTTAAGCGCATTAGGTTCTGGAGACCGCTAAATGAATATTTAGCAAATTATTATGGAACTAAGATCCAACTAATTATTTTGCATGTTTAGCAGATATTCATCATTTGCCGGAACTAAGAGCCAACTAATTAAACACATTCTGTGACCCGTCTAACTAACACATCATAATATGACACGACCCAATTTAATATTACGTAGTTCTTCTATGACCCGACTAACAAAATATGCACCACTAATATAAACATGACCAACCGACTCACAAATTCTAATGCGGGCACTATATCTGCCTTTAAATTTTCTCCACCACTAGGGATGTAGGCCCCAGCCCCATCCGACTACTATGATCCAACTAATTAAACACGCTCTTTGTGACCCTACTAACTAACACACTATAATATGTCTCGACCAACTAAATATTGGGACCGTTAAACTATGGCCACTTTGAACTTTGCATATTGATTCTTTAAGTAAATCTTCGTATTATATTTTTCTACTTAGGTTTGTTACTGTTGATGGTGGTTTTTAGACAAGGGGTAAAATCGTAAAACCCTTGATTGCATCCATCTCAGACCAACAACGCATCGCTTTGCTGTAAACTCCAAGAAAAAAAATACACAACAACAATTTTACAAATTGCCAACGCACAAAAAATCAGAATTGCAGGATATACAGTCCGGCAAAGGCTTGCATCCAAATCGTTATCAGAAACGACTAAACACATACAATACAGCAACTCACTAGTATTCCAATTTTTGGGCTGCAGTATTCAACTTCATGGCACCGTTAACTGGTTTTTCTCGATCTAACCATCTTCATCTCAGTCTTGATTCACAAATGACTTCATCACAACTGCCATCTTTCTACCCAATTGCAGCTTCATATTCTATCACCGAGTACCACAAAACACCAGCAACTTTATTGAACCAATATCACTGCGATCACCAAAATTTGTATTGAAAGTGGAAACTAAACATGTGTGCTTCATGTATTAATGTTTGTTAGTGCATTAAGAGACTGTTGGTTTGTATAGCACATCTAGATACAATCTAGACGCACGCGCGATGCGCCTGCCATTCTGTTTCAAACAAAATCGAAATTTTCTATCAAACAGTTCCATTTATACCAAAAGAACTCCATCTAACAGAACCGCATATTCATAATAGCATCCAAAAGCTTTGTATGTGTTCAATCTGCAGGTTGAAAAAAAAGAGTATTATAATTGAGATTTTCCTTCAATAGCCGGTGAATCTGAAACTTCCTGGTTTCGTAGGCAGATGGCCTGTTTCCAAATCTTCGCATTGAGAACAGAGATCAGCACCTATTTTGAGCTAAAAAGCTAATCTTCAAGTTTATTTTTATCTCTCTTTTCAAGTGAAAAAGGTTTTATCTAAAAAGAACCTACCGGACACTGGCTTCATCTCCCATCTTGCGCTATAACATATGATGTTGACAATTAAATCTCTCGCCCCTACCAAAGCTTTGACAACAGCTTATTTGCGTGACTCAGACGCGTGCTCCTAAAATTGGTAGAAAGCCAATCAAAAATCCCATGTTAAAACAAATCCGCTTAGTAATCAAGCCCTAAATTAATCAAACATAGTAACATACAGTGAAATCATTCATAGGTCGAATTAAAAAACCTTAATTTGGAAGCAATATATATTTATATCTTTGTACCTGGTTAAGGTCCCGCTCCTGAATGCTGTCAACTATCTTTGAGGTATGATGGCCACCTCTTGCTGTACCAAGGATAGTTTTCTCGCTTTTTTTCATTTACAACCTTTGGGGTCGGTGGGCTATTTTGAGCATCAAAACCTCTTGTATCCACCCTACATATGACGATTCTCTTGTGAATTGGAGACAATAAACAAATCATGCACATACAAAGAATTGTGCACTAATTATATCCAAGACGAATACTTTTCTCCTTTCAATTTACAAAATAACGCCATATCCTTACCTCCATACAATCTTCTGAATCGTGTTAAGTCCAGGGCACAGTATAGAAAATAGAGGTTATCTGGTCCTTTTTTAACCATGTTTAAGTTACACATCTAACTAAATAATATACATGTATATGCGAAAGCAAAGGAGAGTTTTGAAAAAAATACATATCTAATTTGTATCTAATCATTAGCTAACTATGTTTCCTGCACGTAACCACTTAAAAGATGGTAATCATGACGCGGCGCAACAAATCCATGTAGCTACTTATAAAATGGTATCAGTGACGACCCTGCGAATCTTTGGTAAGCTAGTGCAAAGTTGACAACGGCTCTGAATTCTTGTTTTTTACTTTTATTTGCTTTCTTTTTTTCTATGGTAATAATTGGAAACCAATGTCGTGGACAGTAGGGAAATAGCCACTCAAACATATGTTAGGGACTCCCATTCATCAAGGTCAGTGATGAAATTTGTTCAAGTGCATTAACGAAGTACAATTTGCTAATGTTGAAGGTAATGTTCCTCCTACCAATTTCTAAGCTAACTAAAGATACTAAAGTTCTTGAAGGGAACCAAAATTCCTAGAAATTTCTCCATTGAACTTGTTGATTGGAATCATAAATTTGAACAAAGGGTTCCTACATTCATAGAACATTAATAATTTGGTAAATTTAAGAACAAAGGGTTCCACCATTAACGATCGATTGAGCAAATTCATATTCCAAATTTGAAATTTAAGATCGTTAAAACGAGCAAATTTTGTAAGTGGTCATAGAACAATTAGGGTTCTTTATCCATACAATAAATAGCAATATAATGGTACCTTTTTTGATCCTCCTCCTTATTTTGCTTCTCTTGTTTTTCTTCTTCTTCAGCTGAGGTAGCAGAACATCCGCCGGTGACTCATCGTCACCACCTCCATTACAAACATCTTCTTCACCGCAGGTACTGTGACTATCGATCACCACCGCTTCCATTACAAACTTCTTCTCAAGATGAAGAAGGAAGAGTGACAACAGATTACGAACTTGAATTTTCGATGGTATCAAAATCGTACCCTATAAAATGTATGTAACTCCATGCCGACGCAACCCACCAAGTATACGACCGTACTATTTTCTCATTAATGCCACCTTTCTTGCTGCTTTCTTGAACACCAACCTTACCACCGCATATATAGTTCATAGGCAAATTCTTATCTGATCTATGATTTTTTTGTTAGTAAATTCGTTAGCTTTATTTTGGGGATGGTATAAGTTAATACTGTGGCAAAACCATCATACCTTGGCAACAGTTATGAGATTTGTTATACATTCTTTCCGTCTTCCTACCCTTTTATTGCAGTCATTTTGATAGATTCTATCTTGGGCATGCATTCAGTCGACCCAGTTGAATGACCAATATTCGCTACCATCAATATACCTTAACCGAAAATCAACCAAACAAAAATATTGAACTACCTTGATTTAGATTGCTCGTAAAAAAAGAAAAACCCCTGAAATTAGAATAGTTAACATACCGTTAGTTAGGGCTTATCGTATGGTCAATGAGTAAAATCAGCAAACCTTACAACCAATTATTGAATTTGTACAGATAAAAGAAGGATGAGTAGAGCGCATCCAATATTCCAGAAGAACATTGCATGGCTATCGGCACTTAGATAAGCTACACTTTTTGAAAATGTTGAATTTCTCACATTTTGCAAAGACATGAATATGTATTTGAGAAAACCATCATTATAATCTGAAACATCATATTGTTTTTAGAGATAAATTTATCATAGCAAAACTTGAAAAGAAAAATAAAGATTTATAATGATCACCCGCCTTAGCCTTCCACTTTGTATTGGCAAGAGCTTTTACAGAAGTTGGACTCTACAAACAACGAACACACAAAATAAATATCAAGTACAACTTGATTACTACTCTAAATATCAGAAAATAGAGGTTTGAATTTAAGAAAACATACTTTCTACTGTCTTAGTTTACACAATTCACACCATTCATTCATGCCACACCACCTGTGTGAACAAAATACGATAATTCTTACGATAGGTTACCATCAAAGCAATGGTCGTAATTTTGAAGAAACTAATAATAGTAAATAGTTGATAAACCTTTATACCGTGGTACTCACGATCAATTCACTTTTTTACAAATACATATTGATTCCGCATCCCATTAATGTGACTGGGTTGTGAGCATATGATATTGTAGAATATCATAATCGGATGAATGAAAAAACAAGAAAGTAAGAAAGTAATGAATTTACCAATGATATTCTTACTTTGCAAAGTCAGTACCATGAACCCCAACAGCTATTCATAATCTTCAACCCAATGCAACTCAATTGCATCCCATATCAACCACATCCACAGTTCAACTCCACTTTAACATCAGTTACCACACCCTGCTACTCTAGATACAACACCTCCTGATCAACACCACCAACACACCAGTTCAGCTGAATCAAAGTATCCCCTTCACAACCTCAAGCTAAGACCACAAATCAATCTTCATCATCTTCTTAAGCTCATCACGGATTTCACTTTCATCAACACCCTCTGATCACACAACCCTAATTCTAAATCATCAACAACAACCGCAATTCACTCCATAACTGCCCAAGCCATCACCTTCAATTCAGAATCAAACTTCACATCCACCTAATCAAGAAAACCTAAACTACAGCCACAAATCTATTCAATTCCATGACTTCTTTCCTCCAAATGCATCAATAACACCAACAACTTCTTCATGTTATTTCCCCTAATTTCTGAAATTTTCCCAAATATTGAAATCTCTTCAAATCCCTAATCTAAATTTCCATGATTGCAAATCCTTAATTCAATTAACCTGAATTCAAACACCACCATTTAAAAAGCTGGGATTCATCTTCGTTGTTAACTATTCTTTCTGAAACCTACGAATCCTAAATAGTAATCACTGAAAATTGTTAATCGAATGTTTGGATGGAAATTAATCGATGGTCTCTTTGAGAGTGTGAATCCGGGAGATCTAATTGATTGATGGTTGTTGAGAGTGTGAATCCAGGAGATCATAGAGAGAGTATGAATCATTTACGGATCTTCTTCCCTTTTCATCGAAACTTCGGATAAACCTAAACCTAAAACCATTGTATAATCAAATCCATTCCTTTCGAACAAAATCTAGGGTTTAGTCTTTTCGAAAGGCAAAATTTTTATTTTCTCTTCAACCCCAAACTCTATGAAGCAAAACATACCCTGATTTTGGAGGTAATTTGGTGAGGAAATTGTTCGATTTAGTACCGTGAATTGTTGATGATTATTTTTCAATCTAAATAAAGATCGATTTTATAATATAGACTAGGTATCACGCCGGCCTGCGGGCGGCGCTCAACCTCTCGTCGATTTTCGAAAAGTATTTATGGCTTATATAGCTATAATGTATAATATAGCTAAACAATATCTAAAGTTTAAATTAATTAAAGATTTAATACCTAAACAACAATAGAATTGAACATTAACTTTGAAAATAGTGTAGAGCAAAACCTTTTAGAGTATTATTTATTGTTTGGTCGGTGAACAGTGTCACAAAGAGTGTGTTTAGTTAGTTGGACCATAGTAGGCTGGATAGGGGGGTCGGGCCTACGACCCCGTTGAGAGAAAATCTAAAAGGCAGGTGTAGTGCCCAAATACTTAGTTAGTCGTATCATATTATAGTGTGTTAGTTAGTCGGGTCACGGTAGCGTTTTTAATTAGTTGGATCCTAAGTAATGGATGAGGGCGGGGCCTACGGCCCCGGCGGTGGAGAAAATTTAAAGGCGGGTGTAGTGCCCACATTAAAATTAGTGTGTTAGTTGGTCATATCTATCACAGTCGGGAGTATATTTAGTTGGTCGGGTCATAGCGGAAACGGTCCTAATATTTAGTTGGTCGTATCATATTATCGTGTGTGTTCGTCGATCGGTCACGTAGCATTTTTAATTAGTTTGATCATAGTACCAGCAACAATCTTCTTTATCATTAAATTTCTTCATATCTACTTGAGGAGAAAAGTTCTTCGATCGACAATCTCTTCGATTGCGTCGAACAATAAGAAAAGAAATCGACCCGACTTATCCCAAATTACTAACAATAATAATAATAAGAATAATAATAATAATAGTTAGAGAGACAATCGGACGTCGAATTACTCCCGAGGATATGAATGGACGAACGGATATATCTCTTGCGAGGATATATCCGGCCCCGGGATCTCCCCGTCCAGAGACGGTGGCTATGTCTCCCGAATTACTTTTTTCCTCCCCTCGGCCTTTCTCGGCCACTAAAGCCAACGCTAACCTCTCGTCGATTTTTTTCAAATCAAATCTGGAGATTTACTTAAGTTTTGTTTATTGTTCATTTATTTGGTCAGTCGATTAGTATCTTCTCATGCAATTTAAGTTTGTGGTTATAACAGAACGGTTCCAATATTTAATTGGTCAGTGCCATATTATAGTTTGTGAGTTAGTCGGCTCACATTAGAGTGTTCAATTAGTTGGATCATAGTGGCCGGAAAGCCGGGACCTACGGCCCCGGTGGTCGAGAAATTTAAAGCAGATATAGTCCTAAATATTTAGCTGGTCGTGTCATATTATAGAGTGTTAGTTAGTCGGCTCACAATAGAATGTTTAATTAGTTGGATCATAGTAGCCGGAAAGCCTGGACCTACGGCCCCGGCGGTCGAGAAAATTTAAAAGAATATATAGTTCCCAAATATTTAGTTTGTCGTGTCATATTATATATGGTGTTAGTTAGTCGGCTCCTAATAGAGTGTTTAATTAGTTGAATCATAGTAGCGGAAAGCTCGGACCTACGGCCCACAGGCGGTGGTGAAAATTTAAAAGAGATATAGTGCCCAAATATTTAGTTGGTCGTGTCATATTATAGTGTGTTGGTTAGTCGGGACAACGTAGCGTGTTTAATTAGTTGGATCATAATAATGGGAGGGCGGGTCCTACGGCCCTACGGTCAAGAAAAATTAAAAGGCATATGTAGTGCCCACATTTTAATTAGTGTGTTAGTTGGTCCTGTCTATAACAGTCCATGGCATATTCGATTAGTCGTGTCATCGTAGAACGGTCCCAATATTTAGTTGGTCGTTTCATATTATAGTGTGTTAGTCACAGGTCACTGTGGCGTGTTTATATGGTTGGATCATATTCGCCGGAGGAATGGTCCTCATGGCTCTGCGTGATCGAGAAAATTTAAAGGCGGATGTAGTGCCCAAATTTTAATTAGTGTGTTAGTTAGTCTTGTATATAATAGTCACAGCATATTTAGTTAGTCGGGTCATGGCAGAACAGTCCTAATATTTAGTTGGTCGTGTGATACTATAATGTGTTAGTCAGTCGGATCACTGTAGCTTGTTTAATTGATTGGATCACAGTAGCCAGAGGGGGTCGGGGCCTACGGCCCCGGCGATCGAGAAAATTAAAAGGCAGATGTAGTGCCCACATTTTAATTAGTGTGTTAGTTGGTCCTGTCTATAGTAGTCGGCAGCATATTCAGTTAGTCGGGTCATCGTAGAACGGTCCCAATATTTAGTTGGTCGTTTCATATTGTAATGTGTTAGTCAGTCGAGTCACTGTAGCGTGTTTATATGGTTGGATCGTGAGTATCCGGAGGAGGCGGGTCCCTCTGGCCCCGATCGAGAAAATTTAAAGGCGAGATGTAGTGCCCACATTTTAATTAGTGTGTTAGTTGGTCCCTGTCTATAACAGTCCGCAAAGATATTTAGTTTGTCGGGACATGGCAGAACGGTCCCAATATTTAGTTGGTCGTGTCATATTATAATGTGTTAGTTAGTCGGGTCACTGTAGCATGTTTATTTGTTTGGATCATAGTAGCCGGAGCAGGCTGGGTCCTATGGCCCCGGCGGTCGAGAAAATTTAAAGGCAGATGTAGTGCTACATTTAAATCAGTGTGTTAGTTGGTCATGTCTATAATAGTCGGCGACATATTTAGTTAGTCTCTGTTTCATGGCGTAACTGTTCCAATATTTAGTTGGTCGAGCCATATTATAGTATGTTAGTTAGTCGGGTCACTGTAGCGTGTTTAATTGGTTGGATCATAGTAGCCGGAGGGGGCCGGGTCCTACGGCCCCGGCGGTTGAGAAAATTTAAAGGCAGATGTAGTGCCCACATTTTAATTAATGTGTTAGTTGGTCCTGTCTATAATAGTCCGCATCATATTTAGTTAGTCGGGTCATGGCAAAACGGTCCCAATATTTAGTTGGTCGTGTCATATTATAATGTGTTAGTCAGTCGGGTCACTGTAGCGTGTTTATTTGGTTGGATCATAGTAGCCGGAGGGGGCCGGGTCCTATGGCCCCGGCGGTCGAGAAAATTTAAAGGCAGATGTAGTGCTACATTTAAATCAGTGTGTTAGTTGGTCCTGTCTATAATAGTCGACAACATATTCAGTTAGTCGGGTCATGACGAAACGGTCCCAATATTTAGTTGGTCGTTTCATATTGTAATGTGTTAGCTACTGGTCCTTTGTTGCGTGTTTATATGGTTGGATCATAATATCCTGAGTGGGCGGGTCCTCGACCCTGCCCAGTCGAGAAAATTTAAGGCGAATCGTGCCCACATTTTAATTAGTGTGTTAGTTGATCCTCTGCCGATCCAACATATTTAGTTAGTCGGGTCATGGCGAACGGTCCCAATATTTAGTTGGTCGTGTCATATTATAATGTGTTAGTCCGTCGGGTCACCGTAGCGTGTTTATTTGGTTGGATCATAGTAAAAAAAAATGAGGAGGGAGGGTCCTACGCCCGTGATCGAGAAAATTTAAAGGCGAGATATAGTGCTACATTTAAATTGTGTCATAGTTGGTCATGTCTATAATAGTCGACGACATATTTAGTTAGCTCGGTTCATGGCGAAACGGTTCCAATATTTTGTTGGTCGAGCCATATTATAGTATGTTAGTTAGTTGGGTCACTGTGGCGTGTTTAATTGGTTGGATCATAGTAGCCTGAGGGCGGGTCCTCGGCCGGCGATCGAAGAAAATTTAAAGCGAGATGTAGTGCCCATTTTAATTAATGTTTTAGTTGGTCCTGTCTATAATAGTCTGCAACATATTTAGTTAGTCCTTTCATGGCGGAATGGGTTCCAATATTTAGTTGGTCGTGTCATATTATAATGTGTTAGTCCGTCGGGTCACTGTAGTGTGTTTATTTGGTTGGATCATAGTAGCCGGAGGGGCCCACGGCCCGGCGGTCGAAAAATGTAATGGCGTATGTAATGCTACATTCAAAATAGTGTGTTAGCCGTCCTGTCTATAATAGTTTGGAAGCATATTCGGTTAGTCGGGTCATCGCATACTGGTCCCAATATTTAATTGGTCGTGTCATATTATAATGTGTTAGTTAATTTGTCACCGTAGCATGTTTAATTGGTTGGATCATAGTAGCTTTGAGGGGGCCGGGTCCTACGGCCCCGGCGGTCGAGAAAATTAAAAGGCAGATGTAGTGCCCATCATATTTAGTTAGTCGGATCATAGCAGAACGGTCCCAACATGTAGTTGGTCGTGTCATATTATAGTGTGTTAGTTATTCGGGTCATAATATCCACATTAATAAAGGAAGATGTAGTGTCCACATTAAAAATTTGCGGTAATTAAATGAAATCTAGGAGGGTAAGTCTATAAGTAAGTAGCTGGATCTATAACCCTAACCGAGACCCTTGAGATTAATATTTGGTATTTTCTTCTTTTTTTTTTGGTCGACAATATTTGGTATTAAGGTAACTATGCTGGCTGCTTTCCATTTACCATTTCATTCTTTTCATCACTAAAAATTCCTATTATTTTGACTTGGTTCATGCTAGGGACAAAAAACTGTTCCACCAAACCCTTCATATATAGTAGTATTAAATTTAAGCATATTTTTAAAAATAGAATGATGTGGCCATGGTACACTGCCTAAGTACACTTCTTGTTTAGAATGTAGTAGATCACCCATTTTCTATAAACCAATCAAATAATTAAATATCTCGAAGCAAACAATCAATAGAAGACTAAGACTATTAAGACTATCAAACGAAGTACTTCAACAAAAATGACCGTAAAAAGGATAATATTTCTGCCATTCAAATAATGATGACAGACACTGAAGCACTTGTAAAGATAAAAAATCAGCAAGTATTGTCTAACCTTCAAATCTCATGGTTTCATTCTTATTTTTGTAATTCATACATTTAACCCAATCAAATTTTGGTTCATGTACCACAAACCCATTATGCACTCAATCGTTGAGATGAGATTATATTCGAAAAATAGGTGGATGAAAGCTCATAGATGTATTATCCAATCAATTAGAGATAAATCGATTATATTTGGATTATCACCTCTTCAATCCATGTATATCCGTGTTGCTTCGGGTTAAGTTAGACACCACATTCTGGTCAATAACATAAATTTCCTAAATCATAATTTTAAATTGAAGAATAAGATAAACAATTACCCGAATCAATTATCAATCTGAAAAGAATTAAACCCAAAATTAGGTTTTTTGAAAGGACATCAATAGAATTACCGGCCTATCGATAGTGGATGAGCGAAAAAATTAGTAATTAAGCTTCAAACCAGCCATCCGTCTAGACGGCCTAGCAAACTAAACAATGATGTCCAATGGGTTCTTAAAGGCAACGCGGTAACCCTAGCTACCATCATAGGCTTCTCTCATGTATTTCCAAGGTTATATAGTGTGCATACCTATCAATCAAACCCATTAGTAGTCTTGCATCCAAAACTCCCAGCTTCTCCCAAGTTTTCTCAAGGTTGTTGTAGATATTAGCTGCACAACGTCCCGCAAAACGTTAAGTTTGATAGCTTGTCACAAATAGTACCTCGACTTTAAAGAAGAAAATTGTAATCAAGATAAAACCGATCCTAATCGAATATTTTAAAAACATAGTAATCATTACGCCATATATAACTAAGCGTGAGTTTCTCTTTTCAAATAACTAAGCGTAAGTTTCCCTTATTCAATTATTATGTTATCCCAATTCAAAATAGTGGCGTAACAGTGATGTCTCAGGTGGTAAAAATTTATAGAATTCATGATAAAAGGAAAATACAATCTATACACCACAACAGCAACCCAAACAATCACTACCAAACACTATTCACAGAAATTCAAACACAGAGTTTGTATCATCGATAATTGATAATTACCTTGAGATCTCCCAGCAGCGACGTCATGCACGAGATCGACAATCGCATCATGGTAAAGTTTGAGCTTTCAACCGCTTTTACATGAATATGAGTTTTACATGAATATGAGTAAATTAATTTAAATTATTATTAGGCAACCTTTTACTATATCAAATTCAACATTCAAAACCAAAAGCTCGCAAGTTTTTGAGATAATCTTACCCGTCCATACACAATACCCTACCGTATAAGCGATTTCTTCTCACCTTTTCTTATAAACCGATCACCACTACACGACATGATATCTACCACCAGAGAAACTCCTTTCGCAGACCTTTACCACCATTATCACCGCTTTCGCTTCGCATGCACCACTAGTATGTTCAAAAGCTAATACCATCTCCAGATCCATCATCACCATCTTGAAACAAAATTCCGAAAAATTCAACGGAGGCATGAGTAAAACAAACTAAAGATGCAAAATCGATTACAATAAGTACTACCTTATGAATGGTGGTCATTATTAGAGCATATTTACTTAAATTTGCCAAATCAAGCTCACTGAAAATCCGTCACTGCAATATACACATCTGACAATATCAATAACCAAACCCAAAATTGATTACGGCAATTCGTCAAACACTTCAACCACGTGTAATTCAAAAATCTTAAAGCTTCAATAAGATAAGATAGTGAATGTATCCATAACCAACAACATAAATCTTAATCAAAAATCACCCAAAAATCCCAAAATTACTAAAACCAAAGTCATATAATATAAGAAAATGATAGTTCTCAAAGATAACACAACAACCATGAAACTTTGTTTATACCAAACCTAAGGTTTTTCAATTTTGAAATCATTATAAAAGTCGATTAATATTACCAAAAGCTTTTCTACTTTGAAATTAACAAAAAGAAGATGAAGATGTTCACCAAATCTCTGTTCTTCTTGGATAAGGAGAAGTAGATGAAAGTCTGCAGATTACGGTGGTGGTGATGGACATGGTAGTGTATTAGAAGATGTTCCAAAGACGAATCGTATTGTGTAGATTCGATGATTAATTAAAGAAACCCTAAATTACCCGGTTTTGTGATTCTTCATCGAATAACCTCCCATCGATAAATCAACAACAACCCCTTTTAATTCTCCTGTAATCATCGGCCAATAACATTATCCGACTCAATCGATTCTCAACCGGATGAAACCCTAACTTCAATTTATAACAAAGAATCGGTTTTTCTTCTTCTTTCTCCTCTTTCGTTTTTTTCTTCTCTCGTTCTTCTCGATGTAGAGATGATTCTCAACCAGATGAAACCCTAACTTCAATTTTGAGAGACTTAGATCGTGATAATCGGGTTTGATCTACGCTAATGGTTTTGAGAAAAAAAGTGATAATTACGAAGAAGAACCGATCCTCTCAATTTTCTGAAAATATATGTGCACAAAGATACGGTGTAGACGGGCTGAAATTAGCCTAAACAGAATCGGCAGATGCTGGCCACATGATCGAATCTCAACGGCCAAGAATTACTCCAGCCCCAGTTTTTTTTAAGATACGGTGTATACGGGCCTAAATTAGGCAAAAAAGACCCGACCGATATTGGCCACGGGATCTAATCTGACGGGCGCCAATTACTCTTCCCCGCCTTTTTTTCCAGGCCACAGGATCTTCGATCTGACGGTCACCTTTATCCACGACATAACCATCACGTTAGGTTAGGGAAACTTTGGCCGGGCCAGGACATCATCCACACCGTCCAAAAAATTATAAGTCAAGATCCTGCGAACGGAAATATCCCTCGCCAACGATATATCAAGGCCATAGGATCGTCGATCCCACGGTCACCTTTGTCCTCGACACAAGGACCACATCTCCTTAATAAAGAGACTAGGTATCACGCCGGCCTGCGGCCGGCGCTCAACCTCTCGTCGATTTTTGAAAAGTTGTTCTAACCTCTTGTTGATTTTCCATGTTCGGTCGGGTCTCAGCCTTTTTAGAGTTTTGTTTATTGTTCATTTGTTTGTTCGGTCGATCAGTATCTTCACATGCAATTTTAGTTTGTGGTCATAGCAGAACAACCCCAATATTTAGTTGGTTGTGTCATATTATAGTGTGTTAGTTAGTCGGGTCACATTAGCGTGTTTAATTAGTTGGATCATAGTAGCTGAAAGGGGGTGGGGCCACGGCCCCGGCGGTGGAGAAAATTTAAAGGCAGATGTAGTGCGCATATTTAAATTAGCGTGTTAGTTGGTCTGGAGCATATGTAATTAGTCGATCCCAATATTTAGTTGGCCGTGTCATTTAGCTGGACAGTATTAAAGGCGATGGAGAAAATTTAAAGGCGGGTGTGGTGCCCAATATTCAGTTGGTCGTATCATATTATAGTGCATTCGTTAGTCGGGTCACAATAGCGTTTTTAGTTAGTTGGACCCTAGTTGCCGTATAGGGGGCCGGGACCTGCGGTCCCGGCGGTGGAGAAAATATAAAGGCAGGTGTAGTGCCCACATTAAAATTAGTGTGTTAGTTAGTCATATCTATAATAGTCATGAGCATATTTAGTTGGTCGGGTCATAGCAGAACGGTCCCAAATATTTAGTTGGTCGTATCATATTATAGTGTGTTAGTTAGTCGGGTCACAATATCGTTTTTAATTAATTGGACCCTAGTAGCCGGATAGGGGGCCGGGACCTACGGTCCCGGCGGTGGAGAAAATTTAAAGGCAGGTGTAGTACCCAGGTTAAAATTAGTGTGTTAGTTAGTCCTATATATAATAGTCAGGAGCATATTTAGTTGGTCGGGTCATAGCAGAACCGTCCCAAATATTTAGTTGGTCGTATCATATTATAGTGCGTTAGTCGGGTCACAATAATTTTTAATTACTTGGACCCTAGTAGCTGGATAGGGGACGGGGACCTACGGTCCGGCGGTGGAGAAAACTTTAAAGGAAAGTGTAGTGCCCACATTAAAATTAGTGTGTTAGCTAGTCCTATCTATAATAGTCGGGAACATATTTAGTTGGTCGGGTCATAGCGAACCGTCCCAAATATTTAGTTGTTCGTATCATATTACAAGTGCGTTAGTTAGTTAATTCACAATAGTTTTTAATTACTTGGACCCTAGTAGTTGGATAGGGCGGGACCTATGGTCCTGCTAGTGAAGAAAATTTAAAGGAAAGTGTAGTGCCCACATTAAAATTAGTATGTTACTTAGTCCTATCTATAATAGTCGAGAGCATATTTAGTTGGCCGGGTCATAGCAGAACCGTCCCAAATATTTAGTTGGTCGTATCATATTACAGTGCGTTAGTTAGTCAGGTCACAATAGCGTTTTAAATAGTTGGAACCTAGTAGCCGGATAGGGGGAGAAAATTTAAAGGCAAGTGTAATGCCCACATTAAAAATAGTAGTGTGTTAGTTAGTCATATCTATAATAGTCGGGAGCATATTTAGTTGGTCGGGTCATAGCAGAACGGTCACAAATATTTAGTTGGTCGTATCATATTATAGTGCGTTAGTTAGTCGGGTCACAATAATTTTTAATTACTTGGACCCTAGTAGCTGGATAGGGGGCCGGGACCTACGGTCCCGTCGGTGGAGAAAATTTAAAGGAAAGTGTAGTGCAACATTAAAATTAGTGTGTTAGTTAGTCCTATCTATAATAGTCGTCAGCATATTTAGTTGGTCGGGTCATAGCAGAACCGTCCCAAATATTTAGTTGGTTGTATCATATCACAGTGCGTTAGTTAGTCGGGTCACAATAGTTTTTAATTACTTGGACCATAGTACCTGGATAGGGGGCCGGGACCTACGGCGGCGCCAAAAACTGATGTAGTTTTTACAGTGATAAGTACAGATTCGTTGCTCGGACTCTTTTTGAAGATTTGGTTTTTGATTATTAAAAGAAAATACTAAGACAAACTAATTAAAATTTATTTTTTTTTAACAAGGAGAGATGAGTCTAGGGCTTTGGATTCCGCTACTTCTAATGATGGTAAACTCAATAATTAAAACTTTGGCATAATACTCCTATTTTACTCAAAACAGTTTCGAACTCAATCTCATGCTTTGGAAAATATAACACTACAAGCTCTTTTTTTATGACTTTCGTCGCTATTCTAAGGCCTAATCCTCCTTCGCTTATAAAAGAACGGTAGAAACTACCCAAAACAGTTTTTACGAAGCATGAAAAGAAGAGAGAATTTTTAGACAAATTAAAACACAATTTTTGGAGTAAATATGCCAAAGAAATTAATTACTAAATATTACCCATCAAAAATAGTTTCCTCCAAAACCCTAGAGAATAGATTTAGCTACTCATAGATCGAAGATTGGAGAAAATTTCATTAATCATTGTATTAAAAATAATAATAAAAGTGCTTACAATGATTTTCAGTAATATAAGTCTGCCTCTGAGGGTCTTTATTTTCCACTGTTGAACAACAATAGTTGGTTAACTTTGTCGTTGTTTTTAAGTCTGCTCCTTTTACGACGGCTTTTGGTGGTGCAATGTTCTTGGTGTTCTTGGTTTCTTTGCAGTAGCAGGTAACTTTTTTCTCTTCTCTTTTCTTTCGATTCTAAGCCTCTATTTCTCCTCCAAAGTATCCCAAACTCTCCGACCAACTTCTCTATGGTTCGACCATCTATTTTATACTCAACAGGGCCTTCGAATCTCTTGAAATAACTCCATTGATCTCCTTTCCTTTTTTTTCTTCTTCACGGCCAAGTTACGGGATTCTTTCTTGTTTTGAGAATTATTTCCTTGTCTTTCTTTTTCACACGTCTTCTGGTCCAATCATATTGCTAGTACAAGCTAAACTCACGTCACCACTTCCAATAATAGAAAATCAAACCCGATATACCATATCTTCCCTGTTTTCTTCTCCGAGATTATTTAGCCAATTTTTGCCGCATCCAAACACCATACCAAGCCTGTTTATCCTTAATGAGTCCATTATCAATATCGATTTAATCTCTTCCTAACTGCTGAAAAATCGAACCCTAAAACTGGTTCGTGAAGACATATTTTCCCGCCAAAACCCGTGAGTTTGATTCTTCTTAATGCCGATTATCTAGCCAATTCTGGTCAAAACAAAAGACCATCATCATCCCCTGTTTTGACCTAAAGAACAAACCCATTGATTCTTAGCGCTTTAATCTCATTATAGCTCGCTCAAAATCCAAACCCTAATTTTGTTCTTCTTTTCCCGCCAAAATTCGAATTTCAAAAGGTTGAAGATGACTCTCCTCTTATCCAAAGGTGTCCCTTTAGCAATTTGGGCTACATTTAGCAATTCCCTGGGTGCGAATAGCAATTTGTGGGGTACAAAGATGACTTTTGGGCTGTATTTAGTGAAAAACTCCTGGGTGACTAAATCGACTCTTCCGGACATTTAAGGGTGCCTTTAACACTTTTCTCAGTGCTTTTAGTAGTTTCTCGGCGGCAATCTCTTATCTCTCATATTCACTTGTTTTCTTCAATTTATACATCACTAAGGAATGAATGCCTTTCAGATAGAAAAAGAAGCAAATAATGAGAAATAAGTCGCCTCCAATGATAGTTGCACATGAAATGACACTTTAGCCCTTTTAAGCGGCGTTTCCTCTTCTTTTACTCCAAATTACCCGAAACTCAAAATCCAATAAAAGATACATAATTTACAAGAAAACATAACAAAGAAAGCATAAACAATAGATAAATATCATGGTGTTTTAGACACCTATCAACCACATTTTACAAGAAGTACTTCTTCGTGTCTGAAAAAGTTACTTTATCGGACCTAGTAAGAATGTACCAGTGGGACAACGAACATCCGAATGATTTTGTTAAGAGATTCAGGGTTCAAGCACTGGATCAAGGCGACCCAAACGTGACCGAACAACACCGGTGAACACGTGCATCAATGGTATGGCTCCTATTTACCGCTCCCCGCTAGAGAACTTGCGTTTCCGGACATTCTCCGAACTCCATGAAGCTACCGAGACGATCATACGACAAGCACCAACATTACCGGAAAAAAACTAGACCGACTCGAACCGAAGACATGCACGAAACTCGTGGGAATAAGCGCCTCACCGGCCAAGCAATTTAACGCTGGCCCCTCCTCGTGAACGTAGTAAACGAGAGGGAAAAGGAAGGCCCACTGCGGACCATCGGCCTAAACGTGAAGCACCCACAACGGCAACTCCGCCACTCGAAGGCCGCCGCTAAATCTCCCATGCGTCATCACGAAACCAAAGGGAATGCCTCGGAATTATTCTTTCCCATCGAGGAGGTGATTGATCTCTTAGAAGCATGGATTCAAGATGATATTATCAGTCTGCCACCTCCCAGACGCCCACCGACTGAGGCTGAGATGGCGAACCCCAAATCGCCACTACCACAGTTTGTTCACCACCAACCCGGTGATTGCAACCCGATCGAAGCATATCTTCAAAGAAAAGATAGAAGCGGGGGAGATCCAATTAGGAAACGAGGGAGTACATCGAGACCCACTTCCAGTAAGGAATTGCGGGGTCTCTGGGGACTCCGTGCACGAGACCGTACAATCCATGATGCAGCACGTATGCGAAATTCTTTACCTTTCCAAGGTGCAGCGCCAAGATATTTTCGCGGCTCTCAATCGTGTTGTGTCGGGCAAACAGGTTTTCCCCTCCATGAAAACCGCGCCAAGGGCCCAAGCTTTCCCAGCGGGCGGAATCGAAAGAGGCAATCGGGGACCCGCCGACCACATCCCATTTAAGAGATATTGAATTCGACAACACACTCATCGATGCGGCCTCGACTTCAACATTATTTCTTTCAAGATAATTGGGGAAGTGCGGATTCTGAAACAAGACGCTACCCATTCTCCGTCTGTGATTAAGAACCGGGAGGAGAAGTCTTGAACGCGCATGGCTACACATCAACCTCGAGGTCAAGATATGAGATGCTATAACGCATGCTTGATTCCACATTGTCAAAGAGCCGGGTTACGACATGATATTGGGGCACTTATGGGTACTCAACAACAAGGCAAAATTAGGTACATCCCTCTACCAATGACAACGCCGAAAGAATCTCCAACAAACCTTCCCACTTGCTGGGGCATCGACGAGTTACTGAGGAACCGGATGCCAGGAGAAGACTTGTTGGCGCTAACTAATGGATTCTAAACGCAAGTAAGCCTGGCCGAGCGATCTTCTCTATGACCAGTCATTTCTTCCCCTATTCTATCATGGGGACTCGGTGCAATTACCGGCACAAACACCGTCAAGAGATGTGAATGGGGTGCTGGGTCATTCAAACACTTTGCAAGAAACTTAGAAGCAGCCACCGAAACCGACGTGGCCAAGATTCAAACGGCTACACAATGCCTGAACGCGTTTTCAATCGGAGATATAGTGATTAAGGTAAACTCGTTTCAAGTTGGGAAGATGACGGTAAAAATAGCTGCTCGAATTGGTTCTCTGATGAAAGAGAAGACAGCCGATCTGGTGGCAGACGTTCTTTTTGGAGGATACTGCAAGCTCATCAACACAGACAAGCCGGAAGGCGTGATAGTCCACTCGCGATGGCTCAAGCTTTCCCATCCCTAAAATGCTGTACTTTTCCAACCACTCTCCCTTTAGTATTTCTTTCGACAGTTTCTCTTGATAAATGTATTTCCCCAAGATGAATACATCGTTTGTATTCTTCTCCGGAATTTCTTTTTCATCAAAAAAAAAATACATCTCTTTCCGAATGGGTTTTCCTGATCTCAGAGAAATACATCCAACTAACCCAAAACCTTATAAAAAAAAACCATTGGCCATCATATCACAACCAGAAATACCTTATTCAATTATTCAAAAAGAAAGAAAAAAAAAAGGCAGAACGTTAATTAGCGAAGAACAAGGAAAAGATGAGTCTACAAAAAAAAAAAAAAATCAAGACGACTAAGCAACAAACAGGAACGATGAAAGGGAGAAATTAGTCATCGAAAGATGGAACATGAGTCCCCTCGGTCAAGGCTATTTTCAAGCACTTTCCCCAACAATCTCTCGGACAACAAAGATTCCATTCGACGACATTAGTAGCAGCAACCTCAACATCCCATCCCGAAGCAACCTCAGCAGCAACATCGTCCATCTCTTTTCCGGCACCCGCTTCAACAACTGGTCCAGCATATGCCACCATGATGCCCCCAATGTCGCCGACGACATCTCCGACGCCAACTTCGAAAGCTGCTTCAGCCTTGTCAAACGCAACGTCTTCCTCAAAGGTCTTCTCAGCGACCTCTCAAGGAAGATTTCTTGATTCATCTGCATCAGGATCGAGAATTATAACGCCGTCCTGAACGAAGAAGTTACGTTGGCTTTCCTCTAAAATCCCACGAGGCTCGGCCTCTCGTTGTTTCAACCTAGAGCGAGACCGATCCGCCCTAGCACTGGATCGAGGAAAAGTTTTGATGCACTGGAGATTTTCAACACACCAGGGTTCTTCACCACCTTCCAGTTCCTCCTCCATGTTCACCGAACCCAAGAAAGTCCGAACACGCGCCCGCACTTCACCGAGACAGATAGAAGGAAGGTTCTTGATAATTCCACCAGTTTCATGGAACAGAGATTCGATTCTACCTAATGCCTCCTCATGAGAAGAAAACTGGTCTTCGCAGATTCCAAAGTTTTTCTCCGAAGAATTAAAGGTATGGCTGTCTTTGGAGGATCTCATCATACACTACAAAGAACCGATAAAGTGGTCAAGTTCTCACCCCATATATACTAACAACATACATAAGAAAGATGATAAAATGAGAATCGGAAGAAAACACGAGATGATACCTGTGAAGAGGATGGGCGCGGACGAACTATGCGAATAGAGGGTTCAAGATCATCTTTTACGTTCAGCAGAACGATGCAGTCACGAAAAGGAAAGTTTTTATACTAGCCGTGAGTTAAGGCATGATATCCGATCCTAATTAAAATTCATCCCACCAGGAAATATAAGGGGAAGCCTCATGCCTGTCTGTGCAAAATAATTAGGGTTTGGTGAGAGAATGTGGAAGAACGTGTTTGAGACACGCTAGCTCGTGTTTTGCTTTCCCGCCGCCGATCATCGACATTCGGAAGCAAACCTAACGTAACCTAAGCGAAGGAGTAACGCCCCTTTGTGGGCATAACACTCTCGGGTTTTTGAAGAGAAAAGAACTTCTGTTTGAGCCAAGTAAGGAAAAGAAGCAGTTTGGGCCCTTGAAGGCAAATCACCAAGCTAACCGCGCAACGTCTTGGTCCCACAAAGCCACACCGTCCGTACACGCCTTGAAGACAAATCACCAAGCAAACCGTGCCTTGCCATGGCCGTACCATGCCAAGCCGTCCATTCCATTACCGCAGACCCTATCATGCCAGGCTGTCCTTACCATGGCTTGCCACGCCGACACCAACAACTCGTCAAGCCAGCATCATGATGTTCCCTAACCCAGCCAAGACGATGAGTATCCAGATTAAGTCGACGTTTCTCACCTCACCGCTTCACGGTCTACACAAATAAAATCTAGGCAAGGCTGCCAAACGCGGGATCATGAACTCTCCTTACCACAAATAACAACCGTGTCAAGCCATTCACCATGCTTGCCTTTCCAAGACCGCGCCCGCTTTGCCTCGGTGATGTACGGACAGACCAAGCCAGCAACTTTGGTCTCACCACTCCACGGTCTACATCCCCAGTACAACTTACGCAGGGCCGCCAACACCTAAGCAAGAACTCTCTTCACCCCCTCAAAAAGGTTAGTCGGATTTTCCCTCATCTTTGCAATGATTTACATCTTGATTCCGTCCTTGTCTGTCACCATCATATGCTTACCTCATGACAAGGTACCTGTTAGAGCTAAGCGAGGACTTAATGTTGATGTTGGTTTTTAGCTTAGGGGCAAAATCGTAAAACCTAGTCGACAGGTGACGTCACAGAACTTGAGTAATAATGTCCAAACCAAGCACATTTATTCAACCCTTTAATTTTTCTGCGAGAAAATTACCAGGGTACCTTTTTTTAATGATGACTAGGGTCTCGACAGGACAAAACCCCAATTCTCACACCGCATGTGCCAATGGCTAACCATGCCAGCCACACCTACCGCGCCAAAGCATGCCAACCATGCTAGCCGCACCCGTGTGCCAATGGCAAACCATGCCATCCACACCTACCGCGCCAAAGCATGCCAACCATGCTAGCCGCACCCCAGTGCCAATGGAAAACCATGCCAGCCACACCTACCGCACCTAGCCAAGCTAGCCACGCCATGCGCCCATGGCAAACCCTTGGCCCCACATGCCAAGCCAAAAAAACACCTTGCCTTGACCCTAGCCAAGCTAGCCACGCCATGCGCCCATAACAAACCCTTGGCCCCACATGCCAAGCCAAACCGCACCTAGCCAAGCTAACCACGCCATGCGCCCATGGCAAACCCTTGGCCCCACATGCCAAGCCAAAACACGCCTTGCCTTGGCCCTAGCCAAGCTAGACACGCCATGCGCCCATGGCAAACCCTTGGCCCCGCATGCTAAGCCAAACACGCCTTGCCTTGGCTATAGCCATGCTAGCCACACCATGTGCCCATAGCAAACCCTTGGCCCCGCCATGCCAAGACAAACCACACCCCTGTGCCAATGGAAAACCATGCCAGCCACACCTACCGCAACAAGGCATGCCAACCATGCTAGCCGCACCCCAGTGCCAATGGCAAACCATGCCAGCCACACCTACCACGCCTTGCCAAACACACCTTGCCATGGCCCCATGCCAACCTAGCCGCGCCACCTTGCTGGCCTTCCCTACGCGGCTACCAAAAACGAAGCGTGCGATAATCAGCGGTGGCCCTTCAATCCCGGGAGAAAATCCTAGCGTCAGAGGTTACCAAACGACCTTTGGACCAAAACCCTAGCTTGGTCACGAACCTGGCCAAGCTAGCCATGCCATGCGCCTATGGCAAACCCTTGGCCCCACATGCCAAGCCAAACACGCCTTGCCTTGGCCCTAGCTAAGCTAGCCATGCCATGCGCCCATGGAAACCCTTGGCCCCATATGCCAAGCCAAACACGCCTTGCCTTGGCCCTAGCCAAGCTAGCCACGCCATGCGCCCATGGCAAACCGTTGGCCCCGCATGCCAAACCAAACACGCCTTGCCTTGGCCCTATCTAAGCTAGCCACGCCATGCGCCCATGACAAGCCCTTGGCCCCACATGCCAAGCCAAACACTCCTTGCCTTGGCCCTAGCCAAGCTAGCCGCACCATGTGCCCATGGCAAACCCTTGGCCCCGCCATGCCAAGCCAAACTACACCCTGCCTTGGCCCTAACCAACATAGCCGCGCCATGATGGCCTTCCCTACACGGCTACCAAAAACAAAATCGTGCGACAATCGACGATCCCCCTTAAATCCCCGGAGCAAATCCTATCCATCCAAGGTTACCAGACAACGCATGGTAACCTTTGGCCCGAAAACCTAAGTTTGGCCACGCCAACCACGCCATGCCAACCTAGCGCGCCTCCATGCCACGCCAATGGCATGCCAACCTAGCCGCGCTACCATGCCATGCTAACCTAGCCGCGCCACCATGCTGGCCTTCCCTATGCGGCCACCAACGAACGAAAGCGTCTTTGAGATCAACGGGTACCTTTCCTCTTAAGATATAAAATCTCGACCGTCGAAGGTCACCAAGCTACCAAGTCTCCAGAGCCTCGACTTGCCGACAACAATCCTATGCTACATGTTTTCACAAAAACATTCGAGACATCAACACATATCACAAACCGGGGATCCTCTTTGGGTATTGGTTTGGCGGTTTACGGTGTGCGGCGTACACTACGCCTGGTCATAAGGAAGTGTCATAAGGGTGAGGCGGTTAGTAAATACATGGAGTTAAAAGTGAAACGTTCATGGGACATCAATTCGATACGTTAATGTTTTTTTTGGAACATCAGTTCCATGTGTTAACGATTTTATAGAACATCAAATTCCATGCATACGGTTACCACCTCCTCCCATTTACTTACCCATTTTTCCATTCCTTAATGAGACCAGGGTACGTTTAAAAACCCGACTTGTATAAATAGGTCTTACCTATTTCCACAGAACAACAAGTTCATTTGGGAATACACAACACTCAGAAAATACTTGCTAGCTTACCATTTGTTAGCCTTCCCACTTTTATGATACAAGTCGTAGTAACACAACTACTCTTCCAGAATCAACTATTCTGGTCTCATCACTTTCCTTGCTTCCCTCCCCAAAACCAACCCATTCTCCTTCATTTTGTGACCGAAGCAAGTCTGGAACGACCATTTCTTGGTTTAGTCCGGACTTGTACAGATTGATCTCTCGAATCTAAAGTACTCCCTTGCATTACATTGTTTAGGGTTTAAATTGTTTCTCACCCGTACACCCAAAATTACTGAAATCAACAGAAACCATTTTCACCTACAAACAATTACATATACCAAAATGGTGGGATTATCAATTACAAAAATACAACCCGTGGATTAGAAATTACAAAAAAAACACCCAGTTTCACTTTTCCATCCTGTTTTTTCAAAAAATTTCTTAAATACTATTAAGTATCAGAGTCTTCTCGAATTGACTGAGTTGACTAGGCTTTCAAATGTCTAAAATATCCCTGACTGTTGCAAATCATCGAGCCTTTGTCAGCCACTGTTATGGTACCTTGTTCTGAGTTGGAAACTGTCTGTAGCTTCCAACCATGGCTATAATCGGGGCATTGTCTCTAATCACCATTATCCCCTTCTTTAGAAACTTTAATATGTTAAGCATGAGATACCCCAATATCAGGTTTGAGGTTGATCAAGTATAGCCCAAATTTAGATTTGGTGTCAATTGCAAATCTTCCAACTTTACAAGATCTCTTAGAAGTTACCTCTAAAAAGTGTTCCAATAGATGATATTTAGAAGATATAGACACCAATTAATAAATCAAAAATAAAAATCAGGATCGGAATTTGAATTCACCTAATAAAAACCCAATATAGTTAAACCCAAGTTTCGACAGTATCGATTACTCTTGCAAATTTCAACAACAGAATAATGATTAACTAAATCAAATTCATTAAGAAAAGATTTGGAAAAAATCTCATTCATTCGTTAATTTGAACTTTTGACATTAAGAACATATTAATTGGGAAAACCCCTAAATTTTAGCATGTGGAACCCACTTTACAATTACAAACTAGAATAAGTCAATTAATTAATCAATCCCCAAATTGACATAAATTACAGCGAACCTATTCTCTAATTTCATATGAGTTAAAATATAAACATTCAAATACAGAAGAAAAAAAAATCTAAATTGGTACCAAAAAAAAGAAGCCTAAATTTCACTTTGAACCTCAAATTCAATTCCAGAAGGTGAACCTATTCTCTAATTTCATATGAGTTAAAATATAAACATTCAAATACAGAAGAAAAAAAAATCTAAATTGGTACAAAAAAAATGAAGCCTAAATTTCACTTTGAACCTCAAATTCAATTCCAGAAGGTATTCTAGCAGGAAATTTTAATCAAAGATGCATTAAATATGGTAAAGCACACCATCGATTGATATGATTCACTTTAATCAGTTTAATGAAAATGATGATTACCTCTAGAACAGTTTCCAAACTGAAGAAAAAGATGAAAGAATTCTTCTTAGATTCATATATGAACTTCAATGCTTTATTATTGTCTTCATGAGGTCTTCAATTCTTCTTCTTAATTAAATCTTTAAGTATTCATTATTCTCGATATAGAGAGACTGTCAGAAAAGAAATGAAGAGTTTGAGAGAGACGGTCAGAAAAGAAATGAAGAAATGAAAACTCGATTTTTTCAATCCAACTAATATGAAGTACACATCAGTAATTTTACAATTTACAATGAGCATTAATAGTTAATCAACTTCAGTGCAATAAGATCTCTCCCTTGAAAAGAAATGACATGACCAAAGCGGAGAACAGTAGGTTTGAAAATCAGGTAAGAAATTTGTCTGCTCATTCAAAACTCACAGCACCCACCATTTCTACAAGCCAATCCAACCCACGGTAGTATATAATCCATGCATCCATCCAAAACCTAAGCTAGCTAGGTAGTATACTTCTTTAGTTCTCCAGTTCTCATGATCAAAATTAACCAATATGGCGTAAGTAAAGATTATGTGCACATTTCTTTTATCTAGTACTTTGGATATAATTTTCTATTAAGGAATTTGTGCATGTTTTTCTTTGGTGCTTTTGCAGTGTTATTAAAAACCAATAAGCAGGACAATTAATGATGTTAAGATCAATGGTGAGCTTGATATCTTTGCTAGTGAATGAACCAGTAGTGTCTATGACGACTATACTCTATCACAGTGGGCAGTTACCAAGGAACTTGAATTCGGAGAGAATGGCACGAAGCAATTTGCGCAGTGATCTTCAATGCAACTATTTTTTCCGTTTCCTCATTGGTATTTTGAGATGCGTCTGGTAGTTATGTAATCTAGCTATAGACACTGAAAGAGATTTAAACAACCGATGTTTTTCAGCTTTTTTGTGTTTGCAACTGCCAGTAGACCGGTAGCTGTAATCTTCAATGGATAAAACTTGATCAAGGTAAATTAACATTACCCATGATCTAAATGCGTGCGAGCGAGTAACGCTTGGTTTAAAGATTTTAAGGTAAATTACGAAAAATAAAATTGGAGTTCTTCTGAATTGGTGCTTTGACAATACACGGTGTAACTGGGCCAAATGCAGCGGGCAGGGATCAGGAATCTTAAGGGTCCGGTTATTTTTGATATCAAACTGTAGAGCCGGCAAGGAACCGAATCAATGTGTGTAATTTAATTTTTCGCATAAATTTTTATATCATATATATCCTACGAATCTCATAATGGTTTGCTAATACAATCCAGGTTTTGTTACGTGATTAGTGGATTATTGTTGCAAAAACTAATCTCTAATTTGTTATATTTTCGGAAATATTCTCATGTATCACTGGATTTACCGGTGGCCTCTTGCATCGCGTAGCCTGCGTAGGGGTGATATATAGTTGAAGCAGAAAAACCATATACAATTCTGGGGACGGTGAATAGTATTTTCCTGTGAATTCAAGCCCACATTCTGTGGGTCAAAACTATTTGCCTACTCCCTATAGTAATGCTATGAAAAACAAGTACAATAAAATTGTTTTCACCCTGTACTGTTTCGAATCTTCCGATAGCCCCAACGTTATAACTCATAATCCATCATTGTTAAAGCCTATTCTCACTTACTCGTAAGTTCAAGATTTCTTTCTCTCTGTCAAAGTGGAGAACAGTAGGTTTGAAAATCAGGTAAGAAACTCATCCTTTCTAAAGCAGTATGTACATTTTTTTATTTACTTTTTCTCTAATTGGTATGCAAATTAGCATGTAATTGTTTATAACAAAGTGTGTATTTTTGCTTCTTGTGCAGTCAATAAGCTAGGCAACTAATGATGTTAAGATCAATGGTGAGCTCGATATCTTTGTTAGTGAATGAACCACAAATATCTATAACGACTATACTCTATCGAAGTGGGCAGTCACCAAGGAGCTTGAATTTGGAGAGAATGGGAGGAAGCAATTTGCATGATGATCTTTAATGCAACTATCTTTTTCCATTTCCTCATTGGTATTTTGAGATACGTCTGGTAGTAATGTTAACTAGCTAGATACAAAGAGATCGAAAAGTAACCCATCTTTTTCAGCTTTTTTGTGTTTTTACTGCCAGTTAAATCTGTAGCAGTAAAAAAAAAATTTGGAAGGCGCGAATCTATGGTGCACTCAGAGCTAGCACTATGGTGCACTCTATCCCTTCCCTATCTCTCATATGTAGGGAAGGGATAGCACAAGGAAGCCAACCTCACTATGGTGGCCTCTTATCCCTTCCCTACACGAAACGGTTACTGAATAGTGCCAAACGGCTACTTAGTAGCCGTTTTTTTTTTTTGCAGTTTTTTTTTTTAAGTAAAAAAAAGAGTGGAAAAGGAAAGTTTTAAGGTAAAACTTCAAAAACCAGAAATGGTTACTCAGTAGTCGTCGTGTAGAATCTACGACTACTCGCAGCCATAAAGTGTAAATAAATACGGCAAGGCGAGTAGCCATGTGATTTCCTTCCTACAAGCGGGATCGGATGTGATCCTCCATGTAGGGAAAGGGGTGGATATTCCTACACATGTAGGGATATGGGAGACCATAGTAGATGGTTTTTGGAGAGTCTGAGGGATAGGGAGGGATAGGGAAGGGATGGTGCTCTCCATAGTGCTAGCTCTCAATACTCTTTTCACACAACAAACAGTACCAACCATCAACATCTTCATCCGAGCATGCATCGGATCAATGAAGTTTTACTGATTAATTCTTTAATTCTCTGGAATATTTTTCATTAGGATTTCGTTCTCTGCTTCTCCACCTCCGGGGCTCATCCCAATATATACATTTCTTTCTTCTTCCATTGTTTGATTTAATGAAACAAACAAATCTAAGTTATCGTTATACTGATCTTCTTCTGCAATTTTCTTGTGATTCATGTTGAATAGGGAGTGTAATATCCCTTCTGTTAACAGAAAAAATTTAACAAAAAAAAAAAACTTTATAAGGAGGGGGTTTTAGATCAAGGGAGTGGAAAAATCGTATTCAACTCGCCGATTTATGAATGAGTTAGAATGCAGTATTTTATAGACCAAAACACCCTTTAACACGGACTCATATTAACCCACACGACTTGTGTTACAGGGAGGAGTTCATACCTAGAGAGTGGAAGAACAGAGTTAACAAAGAACCCTTAATATACTCACATATCCAATTCAAACCTACAAAATGGATTGAAACAGTTTGTTAATCTCTATCGTACGAGAGTTTAATAGAAATGGAGAATTTCCCTTTTCCATAAGCATGATTCTATATATCTTGCTTTTATGTAGTACAAAACATAATGAATACTAGGTATCACCCCGGCCTATGGCCGGGGCTCAACCTTTATCGATTATTTTATGTGGTTTGGTCAACTGTTGATTTTTATGTTGTTTGATCAAACGGTTTATAAACTTTAATAATATTTTTGTCAACATGTAAGCTAGTTAAGCTCACAAAATCGATATTTAAATTGTCAGGTTATAATATCGTGTTCAGCTAGCTACGATCTACGACCCAAACCTTTAAAAACTATCTATTAGTCATGAGATTCTGGTATTTTATCGGTTGGGTCAAATTAGTCGGGGCCTTAAGACCCTGACCATGAATTGAAAAACCTAAGACATCTCTCAAAAGAAAAATTTAATTAAATTAAAATTTAGAGGTTGAATGTATACATACAACCTTGGGTATTATCCATGATTTATAAGGGTTGATACCAGCTTTACTAATGGATGATACCAGTCCATATACGACAAAAAAATCCAGACAATCCTGACTATTGGATCGATGGATGGTATCGACCCTAATAGAGTGGTATCGTACCCATATAAATCATTATATCACCTACCTTGTAATTGCAATTTAATTTAATTTTTAATATTATCTTCGTGCATCAAAAAAGAAAAAATACATACAACCCTGGGCCCCGGCTGTACTACTATGAGAAGAAGGAGAAAGAGAGAAATGTTTTTATTTTAATTTTTAATATACAAAAAGAAGTCTAATTTAGATACGCAGTATCTTTGTCTGTCATGTGAATCTGCATAAAACTAACATTTCCATCATTCGGACTATTATTATCTTCCTTCCAGATTCCTAAATCAATTTCTTCTAACATTATCTTACCCAAATTCTTACAAAGTGGACTGGAGAGGTCTATATTTTATCCTAATATCTCTATATACGCAGTGGAGAGGTCGATTCCTCGCCCAATACATCTTTTGTCGAAAACATTCTATCTAAAATTTTCTCTCAATCTGAAACTTCCACATTTTTTCACCCACCAAATCAAAATCATTTTCTTTTCAAATTCGTCAGAAAAATCAATCACCTATCATTGCATCTTAGATTTTCGATTTTAATTTGGAATTAAGCTTTACCCTACTGAATAAAGGAATTCTATCAACTACTTGTTTGTCAGGTACGTAAATTTTGTTGTTAGTCAATTTTTTGTTTGTTTAATTTTTGTTAATTCATTATATGAATCAAGGATTTTGACCTAGATCGATGCATTTTTAGTTTGAGCATTTGCTTAAATTGAGTTTTTACACTTTTATAGGTTGTGCTATTTTAAGTTTATTATCGAGTGTAATCATTTTAATTAGCTCAAAATGTTTCATACAATACATTGGTGGATTCTCGTTTACTAATTTTTATGGTCGAAATATCAATACTGGTGTTTTATGGTCGAAATGTCAACACTGGTGTTGGTTGTTGGGATTATCGGTGTAAAAACTGTTGAGATCAAATGGGTACCGTGTACCAAATTTATGTTACATTTTGTGTGTCATGGAGTGTTTAGAGTTGGGGGACAAAGAAACGAAATATTTTAAACTTGGACATAAGTCTTGTTAGGTACCTTACTTCTTATCTGCCATAAATGGTGTCTTGAGGATACTGATGCAAATGTAAAAATGACTTAAGTTTTGATTCCATTAATTGTTAGATACTGATGCACATTAGATTGATGCATATTTAACATTTGCATTACTAAAACATTCGGAGGATAGTAAGTGCAATCTATAAGCTTCTTTAATTTGAATATTCCACTTTTATAGGTGGTGTGATTTTGAGTTTATCTTTTTGTATCCCTGGCTCATTTGGGTTTCTGAACATCTGTAGTTCAAATATATTTGTCGACAGGTTGTGTGGCGTAATTATTTTTAGATAAAAGGGTAGCCTTTCGCGGGAGTTCCATCTTTCCTCGATAAAGAAAGAGACTATCAAAACGTAGACTTTAAGAAAGGGTATTCCTGTGTGGTCTTACTATTCCTTCGTATGGTATCTAACATCCTTCCCCTTGATCTGATATGTGAAGGGTGCATCTGCTATTGTAAAATCAACCTATGCCAAACAAATTGTCGGATGCCCTGTGTTGAAGGTGGTAAGTCGTCGTCTAATTATATCTCTATTTCTAACTTAGTTGAAAACTTTGATCTTTCGTATAACCTAATGATAAACCAATCAAACTACTTTTTAAAACTTCTGCAGAAGATGAGCACGATGTTGTTTGGTTTTGGCTGGAGAAAGGAAATCCACATGAATCCTATGTATGCTCCAATATTTCCAGGTAATTTGAGGAAGCTTGAATAGTCATTCTTGAACTACTATTGAAAACAATTTGCTCCCACGGCAATATAGTCAATTAGTTTAACCTTGTATTGATGGTCCATTAGATACCTCATTATCGGTTGGAATTTTGATGTTCTCATTCTAGATGGTAAGATAGCTCCTTATGTCTTCATTTGATTATTGTAGGAATTTTTTTATTACTTTCACTGACTTTGGGCATCGACATCGATTCTAATGGTAGGTGTTTGAATTTGATGTGGGGTTCAATAAAATTCCTTTCAGATTCTTTTGTTTCCCTAAATCATTGTCATTGTTATATACTTCTCTTACAAAGTGAGACTTTTATAGTCGTATGATTCTTAGTCATTTCGATATGCATGTTTTCCTATTGCATCGATTATTTGTGTCACATTCTCGGATGAGTTTTCCTACATTTAAAATTCATTCTTGTAATGGTTAGATAAACTTAATGAAAAAGTTCATTTTTGTAAGGATGGTTTTTATGGTCGGAATGGAAATATGGTCATCATTTCGTATGACCATATTTTCAACTATTTTTTTGTTGTGTCCCATCAGTTCAAGCTTGAATATATGGTAGCCTTGGAATCAGTTGTGGAAGTTTAGTCTTAGGGTTATCCAGATCACCCGCTTTTTGAATCGGCCAAAAAAAATTTGATTTAGATATTAGGAATAGAATATAGATAGATGAACCTTGAAGAAAGAAATTTTTTTATCTTTTATGTCAATTTTCAAATGGTCTACCCAAATGATGAGTTTGTTAACTAATCTAAGTTATATTATATCAAATATTGCGTAATTTCTCAACCAAAAAAGCCAAGCAAAAGACATTGCGTTCTATAACATCATGTAAAGTAGATGAGCAGCGCAGGCGCTCTTTTATTCTTGAACCTGTGTTCGTCGATGACTTCCAAGGTTAGTAGTCTTAAGCAGTTACCATTTCCTTCAATGTTGAATGTTCAAATTGCTAAGTTTAGAAAATTTGTTGATTCATGTTTAACACTGAATCACCAAAGATTTGATTCATGTTTAATGCTTAACACCGAGTCAAGCATTTAATTTCGAATAGTTCGGATCTCTATGTATTAGCCAACGTACAGAATAGTTCAGATCCTTTGTATAGTAGACGTATAAGCATACACTCCCAAGTCTTAAACACTCATAATGACATTGTACGATCAACCCTATATTACATGTTTCCTTTTACCTGTTTTAGCATCTTTATAGGTAACAATCTCTATAATCTATATCTTCGAATTCATAACACATTCAATAACATGTGAAGATATTATAGCTACTTGTCGAGAAGGGAGTGGGGCTTACAAATTCGCTGAAAAAGGGCATTCTTGGTGGATTTATATTCTATAGAAATTTGCTGCTGTAATTTGGTATCCTGTCGCTTGCGCCAGGATTCAATCTGTCCGCGGCTAAATAGGTGAACATTTCTCCATCCATAATATTCAATGCTTCCATGTTACTACCGTTAACATCATCGTTACGTGCTGATAAGATGATTCTCTCTGTTAACTCTTCAGGTGATACTTGATTATATGTCCTTAAAAATGGTACAGTTTAGATATCAACTCTTTCATGTCCTGGCATCTATTTACTGATGAAGGGAGTTTGACTTTTTCTTCTAGTTTTGAGCCGACCTAACATAGATTGGGTAAAATGTCGCTTTCTTATTTATTTATTTTCATTATTCATAAATTGCAGGGTGTTAAAATATTACCTCGAGTAAGAATTAAGCGAAGGATATGTTTTCTGGATCACATTGATCAAGGCGAGTATTCTTTGTGAGCGTCAGGACTATTATATTATCCCAGATGACTATTATCGCTGTGTATTAAGAAACATGGAGGACCCACCTCCCTTTGTTACCCTTATGTCGTATTTCAATATTTGCATCCAAGAGTTATAAATGCATTCGTAGAATTGTTTCTGATATTTTGTCTAGATTCTTTCGATTTTTTGTCATCTCCTTCAAAAAGTTCCTTTAACAGCTGTGGAGGTTCAAGTAGCGGTGGTAGATTAACTTTTCCCTTGTGGAAGCATTTACTTGAATTCGGGATTCTTGAATGATTAAGCGGACAATTTCTCATCTAGCCTATGCAATGTAGTGAATGCACCACAAAAAGGGCATGGTACGTTATTTTACCAGCGTAATGTCTTCCAGACATATATGAAGCTGTACATACATTTCTACCAGTTGTGCGTATTCTGACATTCATATGCACATTGATGTTTTCATCTTCAAAACTGTCATATGGGGAATATCCGTCATCAATTTACTCATCAGATGATATGTATGCATCTGGATTACTGGAATAAACTCCGTTTTAAAATAAACAACAAAATTCATATTAGAGCTAGAGATATCATCATTTGTATACCAAAAGGAATTTTAAGTTTAGTCAGACATTACATGTCGTGTTCAATTATGGGAGAACGATGCATTGATTAGGCTTTGTTTGCGGCATTGCTTTCCACTTGTAGTGTATTCATCTGCTACAAAAGAAAGATTAAACATAATACTCATGAGTCTATAACAAGAAAGAGTTTAGGACATTTGCACCAAATCTATAGATGATCAATTAAAATGTAAAATCTAGCAATGCTAGAATAAACAACAAAGGTTAGTTTAATTTTTTGAATTTTATGTTTCTAAAGATTGCTGAGAATGATAGACCATTATGCTGTATTCAAAATGTACTTGGATATATGGCACCTTAATTCGGATGACGTACAACAATAACCCAAAACTCATATATCCATATGAATTACTTTAAAATTTCGTACCTGATCACCACATGCAGCTTCATTATCAGGATTTGTTGGTTCTTCCAGTGTATCTATCTGCAATAAAAGAAACGTTCACCTTAATGCTTGTGACGGCTAATAGTTTTACACATTTGCACTGGCTGGAAACAATCCACTTTAATGAGAAATTTAGCATTGTTATAACAGACAGCAACGGTGAGGCATAATGTCTATTTTTTTACTTCAGTTAAAAATAAGCATTGTTTGTTTTAATTGACGCAGTATAGAATTACAAAGCGGAAGGTACATGTTAATTTTCTTTTACCCGATCGTCTGAGGGAGCTTCGGATGTAATTCGTTGTCTCTTTGTCTAGCATAGTAGGATCCACAGACGATTAGGATTATCCTGTGAGTATAAATAAATGTGAGATTTAAGGCATAGTAGGATTATCCCGTGAGTATAAATCTTTGAATTTCTTACCGCAAAGATTTCACTTTGCTCTTTTTTTCTTCCCTGGATTTGCATTGCATGTTCGTTTGATCAAATTGCTCGTTGGCATTATCATTATCTGGTCGATATACCGGTTCAGACTTTATTTGCGCACTTTCATTCATTAGGGATCCTTTCAAATAGTTTTTATTCTTGATCTTGTCTTTGTCTACATGCTTTTTTTGTCTTTGTTGTGCCAATCATTTATCCCATCAATTTTAAATGACGATTGGTATCATATTTAGTATATTTTTCTATAAACAAAATATTAAATACTTCATTAAATTCAACGGTAACATTTACAGTTCTTTTTGATGTTCGAATAACTTTTTGTTCTCTCTTTGTTGACGTGCTTGTTGCGCCAAGCAGTGTGCCTGTAGATTATAATCATAAATATCGATGTATTTGTTTACGGAATATTACCGTGGTTATGAACGCATGGTTTACCATAGATGCTTTATTTTCTAATTTGGTGGGGTGTTCTCATTGGGACCTTTGCATCCTTTCCAGTCAATTTAATTAAGAGAGTTATCAAACATTTGTAATCATGTTTTGAATACAAAAGATAACGGTCGAGTCCAAGTGCACCTTTCTGAATCAGAGATTCAGAATCAGTGACGGATGCTTTTTATGGAAACTGGCTCTTTGGCAATTGTTGTTTGTGTCTTTCCTGTTGCTCTTTTCTTATTTTTCTCCCACTCATCGTGCTTTTTACGTCAAGGATCTTGCTTTTGAAGTTTACTTCTTTTTACGCTCTCTTTGGATGGCGAATTGATTAGCTTCCACATCACTGCACGACCTTAATGCGAACTGTGTAGCACAAATTTATTTTAAATATATCAAAAATTACAAAAATACTATAATGCTGGTAAATCAAAGAATCAAAGAATCGCTGCAGGATTTTCGTTCATGAGTAGAAAAGGGTATGTCAAAAAGAAAATCTATGCTTCTATTGTAAACATAGCGAAACAATCACCGGACTTTTCAGACTTATCTCTCGTTGGACGTATCGTTTGAAAATCATGGAAACATACATCTATAACTGAGTTATCGAATCATACTTTAGCTTTGAGAGTCGGGACCCGGGGCATGTAAATTTGGATGCTCATCTGCTAGAAAAAAGGGCACGCCGTTCATGATGTCCACTACCGTCGCTTTATATTTATCGCGACGTAACTTCTCCCCGGCTTGCTTTTTTGTGGTTTCCGATCTGGATTGCTGGTAAACCAAACAGTAATCAACGCACTTATCACTTACCATATTATTAGGTTTGCCGATAAAAAAAAACAACAACCATGCTTTGCCGGCATATCTGCTGACTCGCGTGGAAGAAACAAATAAAAAAACAAAGAACCTAAGGAAGTTCGATCGATGATCACGCTCTCTATTATCCTCAAAGTGCGAATCTTTAGGTTGCAAAAGTCTTGATTGAGCTATTTGGACCGATAATACCCATTTATAGCGGTGGATTACAATTACAAAACGGCGGGAGACTGAACTTAAATTGGTTTGTAATTCTTTCTATGGTAAAATTCGAAGTTTTCCAAAAATAAAAAATTGTGACGACCAATTAAGCCGACCCACCACTCGGTACTTGACATTACGTGAGTCTTTCCTAAACCGTCTAATGACTTTTCAATCCGTAGCTTCCCCACCTTCGGATCGGGGTCCCCATTAAATGATGTACTGTCCGATAGCCCCGGCTATCATGGACACAAACCTCATACCTTTTATAACTATGATACAAATCGCATCGTATGAGCTCGGTTCGTTCGAACCGGCAGGTAGTGAAATGAAGCATTCACTTCCACATTTCGAATGTGAATACCGTAGTTTCTCTCTTTGGGAAGTGGCGGTGAAATCCAACAATTCACTTCCACCCAAGTTACGGTGAAATACGATATTTTCCTTCCATTCAAGTGATGGTGAAATACGATGTTGTCCATTATTCTCTTTCGGTTTTGATTGATTAGTCTTACTAATCTTTTTAAATTTGAATGTTTAGGATGCTCTGTTTGCAAATCTCTCCGGAAAGAACTAACTCGTCCTATGCCCTTGCGGCCGGTTGCATTTCCAAGTGGAAATGATGGTACACGTATTACGGTATAACCGGAACCAAAGAGCAATCATAATTTAATGATTGCCTTCGTTAATACTACCATCGCTAGATGCAATTCTCACGTCCGAGTTGATTTAAACAATAAGTTCTTGTTCGCATAACAACGATTTCCACCATTATGATATATCATACAACATTTCTTGCCATACTTCCACCCGTACGCAAGTGGTAGTGAAACCTTGCATTTCTCTATCACTTACATGGAAGAGAAATTTGATATTCACACTCATTATGTGAACGTGAGTGATTCATTTCTCTTCTCTTTGGTATGAACGAACCAAGGTTTTAAGGATTGATTATTTTTTTGTTTCTTTAAAAAGATACATAGAAAAAAAGAGATAATCATGATTTAATCACCTGGTACATGAAGTTTCGTTTCGGTATCTCTCTGTACATTTAAAGTCGAGATTACCGAATCGTTTCATTTGATTTTTCTTTGCAAATTGTTCGTAATCAGAGGAATTCGGTTGATACTCACATGCAAATCACTGTCGCTGACCTTTTTGAAGATACAATATTGTCAATGTTCAAAGTATTGATACTTTGCATTACATGAGTCATAGATGAAGTTGGGTTTCTAGGGTTTGTAACTGTTCTTCACGTTTAGCAGGAAGAACAGAGAAGAAGTGTTAACAAGAAGAACAAGTAAAATAATGAAAGATATCGATTGTTCTTTCTTTTCTTTAGAAACGGAATTTGTGTGAGGATAGTTTTGTCCGACTCATACAAAAGTATTGACTAGGTCGTGTTTTAGGTGGGTCGAGTACGAGTTTCCCACTCCCTTGATCTAAAAACCCCCTCCCTATAACAAAAGTCAAAAAAAAACTCAAAATTTTGAGGAAGAAGAAACTGGGTGAACCGGTGGAAAACCAACTGGGTTAGTTGGTGTTGGAAAATTGGGTTAAAAACAAGAGGATGAAAAAACAGAAACAAAACAATGGTGTACCCCTGACTTCAAGGCTCTTTCGATTCTTTTAGACAATAATTCGACCTTTCCCAATTAACTTGGCGAGTACAACGAGTCTCTCGAATTATGCCTTCGGGATTCAATGAAGCCCTAACACCGTAATCGAATTCAAGGATTGTACTTCCTTGACCCGACCAAGAATCACACTTGTATAAGGTTCGATGATGCTATTAGAGGAGAAGAAAACAGATTGCTTTTTGATGTGTTGGAATGGGAGAACATCTTCGCTACTTATAGTGATAATCATGCCTGTTGGTAATGTCGTTTCATCACCAACAGACGCTTCCAGAAAACCATTAATGGTGACTCATGGAAAAAACGCATCTGTTCGAATTTGAATTGAAACTGAATGGAAACTTCTAGGTTTTCTAAAGTACAACCTGAAAAAATTTCCACGAGACGCTCACCGAAAACTCTGCGTAGCGGAAAACCTTGAAAATATCTAACATTTGGTTCGCTGGTTTGACCGGCTGGTTCACCTGGTTCACTAGGTTTTTGAGCAGATTAGTGGGTCAAGGGTGACCCAACCCTTTTTTCCTGCTGGTTCACCCGTTTACTGGTGAAACGGGACGGTCCGGTTCGGGTTTTAAAACATTGGCTTGGGGTTTGAAGGTCACTTTTTTCGGAGAATTCTGCTCGTAATTCTCCATCCAAACGTTCCAATCCCAAAGAGAACTTCATGAAATAACTAACAGTGAGCCCTGAATGAATAAAATTTTTGAGTTAATATAAGATGCAATAACTAGAGAATAAATAGAAAATTGAAAATCTCAAAAGCAGGAACCAAAAAACATATATTCTGGATCTAAATTAAAGAGGGACACTGGAAAAAAATTAAACACAACATTTACTTACTTTTGAGAGGAAAAATCATTGTGCAATTTAAGATCATTGCAAGATATATGTAGAGTTTTCCACATAAAAAAGAAAATTCACAGCAAAATCCATTACAGTTGTGTTTCTTTCAAACTAGAAGAAGGTTTATATGTGGAAATCAGAGAGCGGATCAGGGAGAGGTCTAATCATATAGAAAGACTGACGGCTGAAAAACAGAAGAAGAGGTCTTTGAGACTATATATAAGATCTTCTCTGCTCAAGAGCAAGTAAACCCTAAAGATGAGTCAATGAAATGAAGCCCAAATTCAGGCCCAAGGGGAGAGACTCTTATTGGGTTCAATGAATTGAACTTCTGGACTAGTACTACCATTTTGTCTCTAGGATTTTAATCTAAATGCCACTTTGGCAGAATCCTGTTTTAGGGCATACCTAATTTTTTTAGGGCATATCAAATAAGGACAAAATCAGGTCGTTAGATAGTAATTCTGAAAACCCATTATCTAGATAATTTTGATAATGACAAAACTGTCCTTATGTTGTTAGTGGTTAATACTAATAATTAGTTGTTAATTATCTTGATTAGTGAAATGTTAATGATTAGTGATTAAAGTAAATCAATTTATAAAACTTTGTTTGATATTCTGAGAGACTTTTATTTTTGGCTTTCGGAGAAGGGGAAGTGAAGAAAAAGCTTGTTTTTTGATTGAAGTAATCAAAATGAATGAGGAGGGACAATCTTCATCTAGGAAAATTTAGAAAATACAAATCAACAACAACAATGATTTGGAGATGGCTGATTTTTTATATTATGAGAATGATTTTATCCAAACTCAAACTCAAACACAAAATGATGGTTTCTATGAGCCAAATCAAGAAGATGAATGCACCAATCAAGAACCCGACGCTAATAATACACATTTATACTTTTAGATTATTTTTTGAGACATTTTTGTAGGTTGAAATCATCAAAAAATTGAATTTTTTCATTCAAGTCGACGAACCAGAGATAAGTTCGGCTTGAAATATCGCCTCCGAACCTAACCGGTATGCTACGAAATATGAATAGTTAGAAACTTACTCAAAGAAAAAATTTATTGGCCGAATCTATATTTCGTAACTTCCCGCCAACTCAAAAAGTTGAATATTCGTCTAATAATAGATTTTAATAATAAGCCGAACATGCAATTTAGTTTAAAAAAAAACTCCCGATTAACGGTTCGGCTATTAACCAAGATCCCTAAGCCGCCGAACCATATAGTTATTACATGTTTGGCTCATATAATGAATATCGTATCAGCCGAACATGATTCCTATTTTTGAGAAGACACTCAAGTTCAAACACATTTACAGGTTTGGTTTCTAAACTAAATATTGAATAAAAAGAAATGAAAAAGAACTTTGAATTCACAAAGAATGATTGAATTTAAGAAATAAGATATCAAAATATCACATTTGTGGCTTAAGATTTAGCATAACAACATTTGGATTCACGGAATCAATAAGTAGTAAACCTTTATTTTTGAAACTAAATGTGTAGTTTCTGGTGCAAGTTAGAAAGACACAAAGAGAGATTCTCTATTCAGAATTGGATGTGTGTAGTTTCCGCAAATTAAGCATTATGGTGTAGGAAAAATAGCCACTCATAGTTAGGGGTGTACCGAATGCCCGGAAGCCTGCGGCCTGCCATGTACCGCCCGGGTCCGAAGGAGCCCATGGGCGCCCGACAACTTGTCATGGGCTAGCCCGGCCTTCCCGATAATTATAAGTGGGCGGACCGGTTTTTGTTCAAATATTGGAGTCCGACCCGTTAGCCTCGCCTTGCTTTGTTTAGTTACCCGCCCGCATGACTCCAATAGCCTCGAATAAAGTTTTCTACTAGTGTGATGGATTTCTCAAGAACTTAAATTTCATATGTGGACAATTTATTGGGGTTAGAGAAAATTCTGAATTACATTTCACAGTAATGAATATGAATTGCTTGAACTATCATTTGAACGAGTTACAGATATATCATCATTCATCAAGCCAAAAAAAACAAACATATATACTTTAAAAATTTTAATTATCTCTTGGGCCCGAGGCCTGCCCGGCTCGACTCCGGCTCGGCGCGTATTGTTTCACTGTATGAATGGGCCATGGGCATTAAATTTTGTTATTGTCCGGCCCGGGCTGGTATGTTAAAATTAATGGGTAGTAAGGACTACAAGCCCGTCCGGCCCGGCCTGTGCTATAATTGGGCTTGGGCTGGCCTGCCCGGACCAATGTACACCCCTACTCATAGTTTGCAAGTCCAAGTGCTCAAGTTGACTTCTATTAAGACTTTTGTCTGTTCCATCTTCCACGTACACGTACTAACATCATAACCATCTCAACTTAATTTGAAGCAAAGTGCAACATAGATACACACTTACACACGTCAACAATGCATAAACCAAATAAAAAAATGTTCGGCTGTCCCGAAATACAAAATATGTGCCGAACTAAGGTAACTTTCATTGTGTTGATAAAACAGAGAGTAGTTCGGCTGATGGTTGAAAAATTATTATAAGCCGAACTTCTAAACTTAAACTACACAAGTAATGTTGGATGAAATTTCATACTATCGAATAAGCGAACTTTTACTTAGCTACATATTTAACCGTTTCTACTGATAATTGATATGAACTTATAAGTCAACTGTTCATAAGCACTTTCAAGGTGAAAAATAATGAATTTTGGCTGATAATTTGTCTCAATTATCAGCCGAACATCAATCTGCGATCGTTAAAAACCAAATTTTTTTCCAGAATTAAACATATTCTATCCATCATAAACAATAAAATAAGGAAAATAAGACATGTGTTTGTGATAAATACCTTATAATTCCATTTTAGGAGTTGTTTTTTCAATTCGGTTGAATTTCTCGGTTCAATTTCGATTCCGCACATTCTATCTTCTATGTGTTCTTCAATTGATGGAATAAAAGAGAATTCATAAACGCCTACTTTCCACTTTTTGCATTGTACAAGTCATTACATAGTTGAATTTAATCGATGATCAAATTTTTACCAATCGACGATTAATTATGGCGATGAAAAAAATTATCGGCAGTTCGAGAGGGTTGAGCAGATGGAAGAAGAAGAGGTGTATATAGGATAAGAAACTGATTTTGATTTTAGGTTTTTTGTATTAAGGGTAAAGATATGTTAGTAATTTGAATTGTTTGAGGGTATATAAGTAATTGCATTACCATTAGACACCCCTTATAAAGTCACCCTAGATGGGTAAACAATAATGTATGCCCATAAATTTTTGGGGATTTTGCATTTCCCTCCTAAAAAAGATACTTATTTTGCATTACCCCCTTTTTAATTAATAATTTGTGAAACCCCCTTTCCGTTATGACTGTCGTTATCTCCCATTAACATAACACGTGCGTTCACGTGTGCATCTTTCGTCCTTTCTTCTTCGTATCTTTTTTCTCCACTGTAAAATAACCACCGCCATTAGAGACCACCACAATACCCAAAATTATGCATTTCCCACCCCTTTCCTCTTCTCTTGAAATCTACATATTCGGCCACAATCTTATATCGAAATCGTGTAGGAATCAAACATTAAACAACTCATTTATCCAATCTCTATTTCACTCGCTCTATGTTAAAGAAAAATCACCATCAAATTAAAGCAAAATCAAATCACCTATTTCAATCTATCCACCTCTACCATTATAATTAGAATAATAAACTTCTAGGTTTATTCATTTCCAAAACCATGACCTACACTTTTCTTTTGTTTCTCGCTTCATTTTTTTAACTTGTTTGCTATCATCTTACTCCCATCCGCAATTGGAGATTCGGTGAAAGATTGGAAAAAAGAATACATGTAAATAGGTAAACAAAAATTAAGGAGCACCACCATGCACCTAAATGATCACACAACTTGAGGGATTGAAATTTTGGCCCCTTCTTGTATCTCGACCATGAAATCTAAATCGCAAATAGAATTGAAATTTCTATATTTCAAATTCAAGCTTCTTCCACCGACAACGGATCTTGAGGGTTCTTAGCACCTACAAATTGTTCTTCGTGATTTGATGGATTAAAGAATGGCAAAGGATGGTTTTACTTAAAATTAATTTTGAGTCCATGGGTGGAGCCGTGGACGTGGAGAAGAGGACGGGGAGATCGACGACCGGTTTTTTTGGTCTAGATTGCACCATGTTTAGGGTTTTACGATTTTATTTTGTATTTTATGACACACACGCGTACTCACACATACACAAGACCGGGCAGTCACCATAGTGAAACTAATCGAAAGGGGGTTTCACCTATTATCAATTTAAAAAAGGGGTAATGCAAAATAACCATTTATTTTGAGGGGGAAACACAAAATCCCCTAAATTTTTTTTGTATTCCCTAAAACAGAGGTTTCCTTTGGCAACATAGATTGTTGCATTGGAGTTGCTCTTATCAATATGTCTAGCAAAGGCCAAAGGCTACATGGTTAAGAGAAAATCTTATGAAATGGAAGATTTTTATTCCTGAGTACCTCTAATGGTGTATTAGAGCAAGGCCGGACAGAGCTAATCCTTGTGTCTAGAAGGTCTCTTGTGTGAGTTTTTTCCTAGGTCTTTTATAATTTCGAATAATTTGTAACATCAATAAGGAAAAAGTGTTCATAATTTTATTTAGTTTGCAAAAAATTCTAGACATTGTGGCACTATAAAAATAAAAACTTACACTAAACATGGGCAGTAATACAAACTATTAACTATTAACTTTACTTATAAACTGATAGAGTACCTTCTCTCGTAGTTAGAAACATTAATCTATTGAAGTAGAAATTTAGTGATAAGAATTTAGACCTAGTCATCTGTTAGAAATTAATTCAGCATAGTGACTTAGAAACAATCATCTTATGGAATATAAATTTAGTCTATTGAACCTAGAGTCATAAATTTTAGTTGTAGAAAGCCATATAGGTTTGTGCTTTGTTTTATGTTATTGTGCGCTTAGACAAGAGATGAGATTATTCTATAAGGTGGGGAGTTTTTGAAGACCAGAAGGATGGTTTGATTTTCGAGGACAAAAATGTATAAGGAGGGGATAATGTAAAGGCCCTCAAGCTCGTCAACGCTATTAGACTAGTCAAGGGACGTCTTAGCCGCTAATAACTCGATTAGTTTAATACAAACGTTAATTAATAGAAATTAATCTAACAAAGATTTAGATACGGAACTATTATTATCGATAGGTCTTGAAAAGTTACGTTGTAATGGACTACTCGAACGTGTCATTTAGACACCGGGCGAAGAAGGAATCATCAGATCTTTGTGAAAGGAAAATTAGTTATTATGCTTTTGACCGCCTGTCTGCCCTTATCAATTTCTCGGGTGCCTTTATCATTTGGTTGGCGTTATCCCCATTCGATCCGAGAAGAGAAATTCATTTCTATTATTCTTCTTTCTCTTTCTTCTTTTTCTCTCCTCTCTTATGTTCTTCTTTCTTCTTCTTCCTATTGATTTCAAATCGAGGATTTGAGCTGGTAATTTTTGATAATGAGTTACTGAGGTTGTTGAATCGATGAATGAAGAATATGGTGTGGTATTGAAGTTGATTTAGTTGCGGGAGAAGAATGAACTGATGTTGTTGTGGGTTGATAGTTAGGGCTTTGTTTTGAGGATGAAGAATCAAGAAGAGCTGAATATGATCGAGGATTAGATGTAGGTGGTGAGGTTGATGCAATTAGTTGACTCTGTGAAGAATCAACGGGTTAGGGTTTCTACAAATCGTATTGAAATTCAATTTAGGGTTTCTTTGCATGTTGAGTTGGAATTCGATTTGAGTAAGAATTAAGAAGATATGTATCGGGATTACAAGTTGGGTTTGCTTAATTGAAGAGTTTGATATTGATGGTTTGTGTTTGAATTAGAGAATAGAAGATTTAGGAATTGAATTAGGATTTCATCACAAGAACTCAGAGAATTAATAATTAGAAGAAGAAATTGATGTTCTAGGATGATGAGTTGAGATGGGTAATGAGTGATTGAAGAATTTAGAGTGCAGATACATATGAAGTTAAGTATCAGAAGATGAAATCGATGATGATGATTGGTTAGATAGGGTTTCTCGGAGAATTGATTTGGATTTCGATTGAACGAAGATCAAGAAGAATTAAGGACTGGTTGATTAATTTAGGAAAGGGTTGGAATTAACTAGTTATTGTGGAGCTGTTATGAGGTAATTGATCTTCTATGTGCTTTTAGTTAAGTTATTCATTTCAATTGTTGATTTTATGAAATGGTTGTTAAGCTAAGAATTGAAATGATTAGGGTGAAAGTGTTATGGAGTTGTGGTATATAGTTTAGTCTTACGTTGAATTGTTAGGGGAAAAGGAAGTGGATGTTATTGTTGAATCTTGTGTTGATTAAAGTTCTTTTGAATGGTTGTTTGTGGAGTTAAGAAGTAGTGTTATTTTTATGAAGTGATTACGTTGTTGGGTGGTAATAGTGGAAGTAACTCAAGTCCTATGAATTGGATGGCCGGGTTTAATTAAAAAAAAGAACCATTCAGTGTATGTGATATATAAGGTGGAATGCAGATTGAATGTGTATTTGAAATGAGGTTAGATGATTGTTAGGACCTTGGAGTGTTAGTGTTGTTAAGATTAAATGAATGGAGGTCGTGGTTTTGATTATGGTGGTGGGTTTATCTGAATGGTGCAATGGAAGTGCTGGTTGTGTTAAGATGTTGGTGATATATCTTAGAAACTAGAAAAGCAAAGGAGAGCTGAGTTTGTGTTGTACTGAGCAACATGGAATTAATATAACTCTTAGATTTTGTATACGCAGATTAAGGTAATAAATCTCGTATTTGAGATTTATTTGTGAAGTTGCTTTTAAATGAATGACTAAGGATCTAAAACATATACTTAAGCATTCGATTAAGAAATATGTTACAAAACTCAACCTAAAAAACTAGCCACGCTCAAAAATATATATGCAAGAACTCCTCTCGAATGATACATATACAATAGTCATTTGGTTTTCAAATATAATACACAACTTGATAAACATAGCAGAAGTAATCTAACAAACGGACTCAACGTCCTCGAAGCTTCACGCGCAACTCGATCTCGTCTCAAAACTCGAAAGTGGGAAAGGGTGAGCACATCATCCCTAAAAGGGGTGCCCAGCAGGAATAACATTTAACTTTAAAGAAATCATGAGCAAGATTTGGAAAACAATTCATGTTTTCCCAAACATCAACAAGTGACCAAGTCACTTGAAATACACAAACACGTATACGGACAAACTCCTTCGTCAAACAATGTATAATAATGATGCTTAGGGTTGTTCCACACCTAGTAATATATTGATGTCGGGTTGTTCCACACCTAATACGCATAAAAGATGAATTCATGTAGATATAAATGAAGGAGCATATCCTATATACCACGCGTGGAAATTCTCATTTCCCCATAACAATTCATATTGACAACAAAACATTACGAGTCCTTTCCAAACCATGGAAAGATTAACGAGAATCCAACGAAATTATCGTAAAACAAGTTAAACAATGCATAGAATGCACAAACAGAAATGCATGAGTTTGTTAAACATAAACTTTTGTAAAATAAACAACAATGATTACCGAAGAGTCAAATGTATTCCCACCTCTTTTGATGACAAGCCACGCATACCTCGAGATCCATAATCCACCGGTTCATCTTTCGAATCGATCGTTGTTAATAACTAACTGTTAATCACACGAGTACTCTAAGAATTAGCTAAAAGGCTCATACAAGGCTCGTATCAATTTCATACAAGTCTCCAGTTATAAACTAAGTCAAATAACTAATGGTTCTAGTTCTATTAATGGTTTTATAACTTGATAATAAGTAATTTTGGGATAAAACAATATCTACTTATCAAAACAAGGTCAAATTGGGTATCACCTAAAGCCCTCAAAAAACCCTAAAACTTTACATAAGGGACCGAAAGCTAATTGAACCATAAAGGGTCCAAAACATCAAAATACTAAATTTGGGTCTAAGCACAAGCCCATGTGCCTAATCTGGCACGGTCCACAGAACCGGCCTACTAACCCCATTACTGATCCATCGGATCAACCCACGATCCGACCGTTTACCCGCTCTATGACCCGTTTAGTCCGACTCACACCGAGTCGGATGGTCAACCGAGTCCCTGCTTAACTCAGTCATCTTCTTCACCAAATTCTCGAAATTATTCCAAGTGTTTAGTTCTAAAACCGCCTTCTAGAGGTCAACTTCCAAGGTCTCTATATATCTGACTATAATTCAAAACTAACAATCTATGGTTCATTAGAATCACGAGATCATTCTCTACAACTTTATCCTTTTGAATATTTTCCAATTCTAAATCTAACCTAGCTAGAAAGTCCCCTACTTATAAATACTCGTGGACTAATTTTTCAGTATTTCTTTGCATCGACTAATTTTCCTAAACTATATCTCTCATTACGTAACCGATTGGATCAAACTTAATATGTTATGAAATCTCACCCAAAGATACTACAATTATCATTCATAGAGGTATATCTAAGTCTCGATCGGGAAGGTGCCTAATAAAGTCTCTACATATAGGCCATTTAACAAAATACCATGTACATAAAATCATAGATTTTCATAAACAAGAACATCATTGATTATAACTATAATTAACATCTAAGAGCTACCCAAAGCATAATTAACAAACTAGAATGATTAACAAGAATTACCTTAACTACACACATGTATTCCATCGTCTCCATGATCATCATCACCGTGATCAACATTAATTTATTATCATTAACATCAAGAACCCCATATAAGTTCCTACATTCCCCGATAATATGATTAACTCTCTTCATTAGGTTATCTCCATACTCTTTCTCTGATGAAATACTCTCTATATGTATATCTAGTCCATATCAAACTTTCTTACAAACATAAATGTCATTTAACCAACAGCATCTTCCTAAACTTCATTTCAATATCTTCTTTTTTATCCTACAACTAATTAAGTAACACTCAGCAGATCCACTTCTCTCATGCTGTTTGTCGCTCTCTCAATCCTTGTCATCCTAAACTAACAGGTGATACAACACTAAAACAAGAAGAGAGAACTCTCCATCAAATTCGATAATTCAACTAAAGTTTTACTAATAAATATCCAAAAATAACATTAAGGGGCAGCCTCTTTACTAACAAGAGGTCCACACTAAAGTCAGGGTCAATCCAAACCGGGCAATAAAAGTCAACAGCAAAGGTCCGGTAACAAAAGATCGGTCAATGGTCTAGTCAACACCCGTTGACTTTAGTTAAACTTTGACGATTAAACTTCCGAGCGCCATAAATTCTTCGTTCGGTATCCGAATGTCGCATCTTAGTAGCCCATTTTGCATAAATTTTCGAGATCCATCCAACAGTAATAGTTTCGTATCTAGGTCGTTGTTAGATTAATTTCTATTAATTAAAAATCAATATTAGCTAATCGAGTCATTAGCGGTTAATTCGTCTCTTGATTGTCCTAATAGCGTTGACGAGCTTATAGTTGCTCTGATACCAACACTGTAGCGCCCCCAAAGCTAGCAGCTGACTAATCCAAGAGATTAACTAAATAAAGAGGCACTAAAAATCTAAATCATTTACTTAAACACTCACTTAAGAGAACTGCTACAAAACTTAACCTAAAAACTAAACCCTCTCTGAAATATATACGAGAATTCCTCTCAAATGATACATATACAATAATCATTTGGTTTGCAAATAGAATAAATAACATAATAAACATACAGGTTAACTAATTAACGAGTCAACTCCTCGAAGCTTTTTCTTTGCGCAACTCGATCTCGCCTCCGAAACTGAAAGTGGGAAAGGGTGAGCACATCATCCCTAAAAGGGGTACCCAGCAGGAATAACATTTAACTTTAAAGAAATCATGAGCAAGATTTGGAAAACAATACATGTTTTCCCAAACATCAAAGTGACTAAGCCACTGAAATACACAAACATGTATATGGACAAACTCATTCGTCAAAAATGTATAATAATGATGCGGGTTGTTCCACACCTAATAATATATTCATGCCGGGTTGTTCCACACGCAATATGCATAAAAGCTGAATTCATGTAGGTATAAATGTGAAGGAGCGTATCTTATATACCACAAGTGGAAATTCTTATTTCCCATAACAATTCATAATGACATACATTACAAGTCCTTTCCAATTCATGGAAAGATTCAAAGAATCAACATAATAATCATAATATAAACTAAACAATGCATGAAAAGCACAGACAGACAATGCATGAGTTTGTTAAACATAAACTTTTGTAAAAGAAATAACAATGGTTTCAAAAGAGTTAAAAGTATTCCCACCTCTTTTGATGACAAGCCACGCCTACCTCGAGATCCACGATCCTTTGGTTCATCCTTTGAATCGATCGTTGTTAATATAGACTAGCGGTAATCACACAAGAAATCTAAGAATCTAGCCGAAGGCTCACACAAGGCTCATAACATAATTCATACAAGTTTCGATTATAAGCTAAGTGAACTATCGAATGGTTCTAAACCCATTTACAGTTCTACACCTTTTTATTATCTATATTTAACATTTCCAAGGATTACTAATTCAATTGGGTTGGTTTTATAGTCCATAGTTATGTCTTGTGAATTTGGGTTGGTTTTATAGTCCATAGTTATGTCTTGTGAATATCTACAACTTATAGAAGGAACCAAAGGCTAATTCAGACCATAAGCGGTCCAATTCTTCAACATAGGATGCCTAGTCTTAAGCCCAAGTCCACTAGACCAGCCCATTAATCTAAGGCCTACCCATCCGAGTCAACTAACGGTCACTAACGGTCAACTAGGGTTAATTAACAAGTCAACGTCTAAGTCCATGTCAAAGTCAAAGTCAACGGTCTCTTGAAAAACCGGTCACCGGAGTTAAACCGATTCAACTCAGTTAACAGTTCAACTCGACGCTGTGATGATTAACCGATCGGCTAAGACAAGACAAGTCGACCGAATAAGTTCAGTCAGACAAACCAAAGGTTTTTACCCAACTACAATTCTAACATCAGTTCAAATTCAATCTATTTCATTTCAATTTATAACTCTAAATTAATTTACAAAGACAATACTGACACCTACAAGAGAAGCAAGCCTTTCAACTCACAAACAACTACAGAACCTTCATATACATCACCATCTCAGCAACAACAATACCATTATCACTTCACTTTGTTCACAACCTACATTCATTATCCCAATTCCACAATCAATCATCCAAAATAACTTCATTCTATATAAAAGTTCAATTCACAATACACAAACCCATTAGCTTCATCATGTTCACTTTGCACGAGGCTCCATTTCCAGGACATCACCAATATACTTCTGACAACACATATTTTCTTTAGAACACTTCATCCCTGCAATTCATACCACAATAACATATCTTTCCGTTCCACCTACCCAGGACCATACCTCCACAACTCATTTGTCTAACTTCAACACCCACAACCGCAATACCAACTCATTTCTATTTCTACCCCTTCATTGTCATCATCTCATCTCAAATAATATCCATCTTCATTACCACCAGTACAAAAACATCAACAAATATGCAATATTCCTTGCATGCATTAACTACAATCACAACTTAACTCATTTCAATTATAATATCATTACCAACCTCATAAACCCAAAATTAAAGTGAATAACTAAACTGGATTTATTGAGAACAAACAATTACCTCAAGATGACTTTCCTCAAACAATGAATCGGATTCTGCTTCTCACTTTGATTTTGATTTACCAATACATCTTAAGACTACTCATAACTCATCAGTACAACTCAATCCATACCCAAAATCTTCAACCAATCACTGGTTCTCATAATACCCTAAGATAAATTCCTAATCGTTCCTTCTCACACTCGAGTTCAAAGTATTAATCCAAATCCCCAGTTCAATCAAACCCATCCTTTAATCACTTGATAACATCCTCAATTTCACCCAATCCTTTTATCAACTCAAGAACCCCAATTTCCCAATTACTCTTCTTAATCTCAGACCTAAGATGAAATCCTAATTCTTCAATTAACAGAAAAACTTCAAAACAGTAATTTAACCTCAACCCTTCTGATCTTCCTCCAGCAGCAACCTAATTACCCTATAATTCCATACAAATTTCAATTAAAGAGTTTTACAAACCGTAAATGAGTTTCCCTTGATTTATAACTTCGATTCCTAATTCGTAGCAGCACCATCACCTTCAACATTTGCATACTCACATCAATTAATTCTCTCGAACTGAATCTCAAACTCATATCTCGAACGTCGGCTGTAGAAAAGCCGAGAAGAAAAACGAAGGAAGAAGAAGGAAGAAGAAAATGAATAATTCTCCGCGATTAAGAGTAGATAAGGCCGACCAAAATTACTAATCGCACCCAACAAATTGATATGGGCAGCCAAGGCTTCAAACGAATCTGATGATTACTCATTCGTTTCGGTATCCGAACGACACGTTCGAATAGTCTATTCCGCGTACTTTTTCGAGATTTATCCAGTGGTACTAATTTCGTCTCTAGGTCGTTGTTAGATTAATTCCTATTAGTTTAAATCCATATTAACTAATCGAGTCCTTAATGGGTAAATTGTCTCTTGACCGGTTTAATAGCGTTGACAAGCTTGAGGGTCTTTACATTCTCCCCACCTTATTCATTTTCGTCCTCGAAAATCAAACCATCCTTATGGTCTTTAAAAAAACTCCCCACCTTATAGAATAACCCCATCTCTTGTCTAAACATAAAACAACAAGAAACAAAGCACAAACCTATATGGCTCTACAACTAAAATCTAAAATTTGTAGCTCTAAGTTCAATTACGCTGAGTTAAGTTCTATCAAATAGGGAAGTCCAAGTTTCTTATACTAATTTTCATAATGGAAAACTATAAGTTTTAGTTTATAAGCTCCTCTCACTAATTTCTATTTTATAAAATACATGTCTCTAATTACAAGGGAGATTTCTACGAATCTTTCTAATTGAGTTTATAAATATCGGTTTTCTAAAAAATCTTTCTGAACTTCTATGATCGGTCATCTCTGAAAGCAGTTGCCCTGTCTAGGTTGGCCAAGCCCAACAATGCCTTCCTACGAACAGAGAAAACACAACCTTCACTATTCCCCAGTGCTGGATTAATAAAATGTTAACTTACTAGGATTTACTAATCACGAAACTTATAGCATAATTGGTGTAACCTAAAAATTTTACTTCATAAAACATATATACACAACTAGACAAACAAATAGTGTTGGTATCAGAGCTCACTATTAGATCTTATATGGGCAACAATAGGATTAGCTAGTGACAGATAGTGAACTAGATTAGTTTAGAACTGGGTTGGGCTTGTGAGATAAATCTTAATTCACTAAAAATAATCAATAATTAAAAGACTAATTGAATTGTTTGATTGTTTTGTATACCATGCTAGTTTGTTTGTTTACTTTGTTGTGTATGTATGTTACTATATAAAATATGAAGTAAAAATTATAGGCTGAAACCAACTGTGGTATAAGTTAGAAATTTCAATAGATAACTAGAAATTAGTTAGTATCAATTGAATGATACTTAAATAATCTAGCACTGAGAATAGTGAGGTTTGGAATTCGGTGTGTTTGTGTTGTCTTTGTTAAGTAGGAAACCATCGTCGGGTCTTGCTAGCCCGGACATGCCAACTACAACATGGATTACCATTCATATTAGGAAGACTTGCTTCTATTAGTGAACTGATAGATCCCAAACTTTACTTAGAAACTAATAGAGTACCTTTTCTTGTAATTAGAATCATTAATCTAATTAAGTAGATATGAAGTTAAGTTGTAAGAGTAGTTAAGACAATAATTCGACCATTAGTGTTAATAATAATAAGTGATAATAGGATCACTAATAATCATAACAAAAGTAATATTAGCACTTATCAAATAGTATTGTAATGAACTTTATCTAATTAAAATCTCATTAGTAAATCTTTGATGATTAAAGTAATAGTTATGATCAAGTAGCTACACAAAATTATTAGTAATTACCTCCAAGCAGTTCTATAAATTAGATAAAATTAGGAATACATTCTTGTGTTTAGAACCCAGGATAGATAATATAAGACTTATTAGGTTAAGACTTAAGAACGTAGGGTTATAACGTAAAATAAAAATACTAAATTTGTTGGTATTCTTGTACCCAAATTATTTTTAGTTCAATAACTAGTTTAGTAAATCATTAAATTAAACAAATACATTTGGAGATGTAATAATAGTATTTAGATGTTTAGTATAATGTTAGACCTAAAGGAGAGTAAATTTGGATATGAATAAGATACTTTGTATTAATAGCAAAATCTGAAGACTATTAGAACACATCATAATTTTATGCAGACTCAGATTGAAATAATATTAAGTTACAAACGCAAATATATAATAAGATATAGCTACTATACAGACTTGATATCAATTATAGTAATCGTTACGTGAGTGTAAAATCATACTTAGAAAATTAAGACTTAGCGTACCAACTGGATTAGCAATAAACTAATAACGACAATAATAAAGATATAGAAAATAGTAACACCGCCGATAATAATATTTCAATAGTTATGTTAATAGAAAATTTAGCGTAGTTAATATTTGAAAATTTATATATTGTATAACGATTTAGTTAAAATATCGAATATCGTAGATTTACGGGAAATCAAATTTGGAATTAGTTATATGGATACACTACACCAAATTAAGAAAATTATTAAATACTAGACTATAATTTTACCGCGGGGAACTTAGACATACTTATGTGTTAGAATCGGATTATTCATATTTTGTGGCGATCAACCCGGCGACGGAATCGGATTGACTCAGAAAAATTTTATTCCTTAATCTTGATTTCTCTCTTCGTTTTCTCATTCGCTTGACTATTTATATGATCAATTAGTTCTATTGTTTTAATTCTTTACAAATTGATACTCATAATGGCTAAATTTTGTTTTTTCTCACAAGTGCGGCTATGGTGTTTGAAGGTTGCTAGGTCATTTGAGTGGTTTTGCCTTATGGTCCCTAATCTCTATGCAAGGTTTGATTATGGCTCTACTTTTGATATCCTCTTTGCACGCGTTGATTCATTTACTACTTGGTAGGAAAATCTCTTCGATTGATTTCTTTTCTTATGGTGTTATTCAAGACAAACCTATTTAATGTTTTCATTATTACTTTATTAATGGCTTGAAAGAAGGTTGTTACCGGTGTATTGCATTCACTCATCAGATATTCAGTATTATTTTCTTTTATCTCCCTTTCACCTCGTTCTTTTCTCCTTTCTCTTCACCTTTTCTCTCGGTCTCTCCAAGATGGATACGGAGATAGTTCCGTTGAGACAAATATGGAGTTTGTTTCTTTAACTGACTGTCTCAGAGCTTTGAAGGTTCCTCAAATTTCTACAAAAGATCTTATCTTGGGTGCTGAACAATATAAATTTAGCTTTTTAGGCAAACCCTATTCAGCCAAAACTTTTACAGTCGGTGAATTGGATAAACAGCTAAAGCAGCTTTGGTCGAAAAGTAAAGATATTTTTATCAAAAAAGAAGAAAACGAAACTTTTCTCATAAAGTTTCATACATCAGAAGAGTATGAAGTGGTTTTAAAATTTCGCCATTGGTTTCTAGAAGGAGATTTGTTAGTTGTTGAACCCTGGAATCCCAAGATACCAAAATCACAAGTTGATCTCACAAAGCAAGTTTTCTGGCTTCGTCTGTATAACATGCAACCTGGTTTTGGTAATAAGGCTATAGTGGAAAGTATAGTATCTGCAATGGGAGTAGTTAAATAACTAGACCCTCCTGACTGCATAGTGCCTAAAGGTAAGATATAAAAGGCTTTAGTCCTTATTGATGTTCGTGATCCTCTTCGCATAGGTTTCTGGGTTAAGAATGCAGCTGGAGAAGAAGTCTGGATCCGTTTATACTATGAAAATCAACCTTTCAATCTCTGTGGGTTTTTCTATACTATAGATCACAAGGAAGCTGAGTGTGGAACTATTGTAGTCATTCTACTTCAACAACAACGAGGTGATCTTTCTGCTACATCCATATATGATCATCCTTCATGGACCAACCCAGATATGAGAGGAGCCAAGGCAAGTAGCTCTGCAGCAGTTCAAATTCAACAAGATACAGACATTCAACTCGTAGATAACCCAAAAGATCAAACTCATGCTGATATGACTCAACTTTCTAGTCAGTAGCAGCCTAATGTGTCTGAGATGGTTAACAATCCTACATGTATGCATGCTGAATCTTCTGCAGCTCAACCTGCACAATATTTGGTGGAAGTTTCAAAAGAGAATGTCACTCTACAAGACCAATCTGAGACAACACAATAACAAACATTCCTTTGTCATCTTCTTCTCCAGTGAATGCAGTGAATCGTTATGCTCGAGGTAAGATGCATGTTAATTTTGCTTGTCCTATTGAGAAAGAGAAAGGTGATTATAATTATGTTAAGAGAATCAGAATTGAAGAGTCTCCATCTAATAGTCCAAAGAGGGTAGTTAATGAATCTTTATGAAAAGTGTGTGATGTGCAAGTGGAGAACCAATTGCAGAATTGTGAATCTTTCATGGGCCAGAGTTCTGGGCTTGGTTCCCATATGGAGATTTTAAAATCTTATATTGCATTAGGAGAGATGGACTTTTCCTTTGATCATTACAATACAGACAATATTGATCCGGCCTAGTCCAAATGCTTCTAAAGCTTACTCTCTACCCTTGAAGCACTCATAACTCATTTTGAGGACAACTTTGAAGACCATAATCCCAGAGTTAAATGTAGAGTCCTCGAAATGCACATGTTAACTTGATATCAATTCTCCTCGCCTAACTCGCTCACTTCATTCCATGGGACTGTTTGAGCAAAACCTCCACAAACGACTCAAAGCAACTTCTTCAAGCATTAATGGCAAGGTAATCATCTTTTCTCTTCTATATCTTCACTCCGATTTTCCTATTGCATGCGCTTTATCTTATGTGTTCTACCCTTTCAGTTTTTAGTCTTATTTGAAGATTGTCACTTGCTTTCATTTGAATTTGCTAATATGAAAATCCTGTCATGGAATGTCCAAGGACTATGTGGTAAAGATACTAGATACCACTTGGATGATATTATTAAAACCCATTGTCCTGACTTAATATTCTTAGTCGAAACTAAGGTTGGCATAGATAAAGCCAGATCATTGACGCAGAGATTTAATTATCCTAACTCTCATTTTATTAGCTCTATTGGGTTGTCTGGTGGAATAGTTTTATTGTGGAAAAACGGGTTTCCGTGTGACATAGTTTGCTCTAATGATAACATGGTTCACTTGTTAATTACTAACAATCCTTCTAAACATGAATGGCTGATATCATGCGTGTATGGTTCTACTCATAATGGGTTAAAGCAACACTAGTGGGAGTTTATTAGAGACATGATGAGCACGAAAGTGCGACGCATTTTCACCCATAAATATATTAGCTGGGCCTCATTTTATCACTAATAAACTTGTTTGTAGGTGTTTTTGTCAAATAAGCTCTTATGGAAAAAGTTTCTTCGAAAAGTGATTTTGTACCCGGAGGACACATGTTATTCGGACTCTCGGTTTTGGATAAGGGCACCCAATTACTAAGGGCACCCTAATTGCTATTCGCACCGGATTGGATAAGGGGCAGTCATCTTCAACAATTTGAAACCTAAAATTGGCGAAAATTGTGTTTGAACCGCGAGAATTAGGGTTTGGATTTTGGAGGTGTTATAACGAGATTGAACCATTGAAATCAAATGGGTTTGTTCCTGGTACCTAAACGGTCCGGTATGGGTCATTGTATCGATCAAAATTGGCTAGATAATCGGGAATTCAAGAAAACATTACTCTCGGGTCTTGTTCTTCCGCGGAAAGTTGGGTTAGAGTTTTGGAGAGTTCGGGTGCGACTTAATCTTGGTTTTGGACTTACACGAGTCCATTGGCATGCACTAGATAGGATTGGTTCTTTGACTTGGAATCGAAGAAAAAGGTCTGTCACGTGAAGTTTTGACGAAACAGGGAAGAAGATATTCTCGGCTATTCTCTCGAGATATTTTTGGTAGTTTTACGTGGGGATGACGAGTTTTACTCTAACTCGAAACGTGAAGTCAAATGTCAGAATATCTCGACTTCATCATGCGCGTGGAATAAATTGTATAAGGAAATTATTCATTTTGTGAATATCCGGAGAGCAATAAAGAGAATATATTCTCATTTACTCGGAGATTGGATGGTCTGTTGAGTATAAAAAGGATTGTGGAAGAATGATGAAGGGATATCGAGAGTTGGGAGCGTTACAAGAGCCTTGAGATCATCTGCGAGTGATTCTGCAATTTCGGAAAAAAAAAGAGTTGCGGCCCAACACGGCGAAGTGTCGTTCTCAAGAACACCAAGAGCAGACGCATTGGACCGTCGATTAGGAATAATGTCTGCGATAGTTCCATTGTAACATTAGTTTTGAATCTGCAACATTTTATTCAAATTTGAGACACCTCGCTTTGTAACGAGAGTCTAACGCATATTTGCGTAGCAAATTCAGCCGCTTTATTAGTTTTCCACTTCTTGTAAACACCATTGAGCGATGAATAAATACTTTGAGCATGTTTTCATCATGAGAAGCTAAGCCCGACACCGGGTCGATCGAGGAAGCCGAGTTTCATACGTGGGTAATTTTAATTAATTCTTTATTTGACTTTTGCCCTAATTAAAATAGAATTATGATTTGAAAAAATTAGTTATCATTTTATTAGATGGGTCATGCTTGCTTAGATGTTTGATGGCCCATGCTTACGATTTATAACTAATGTTTGGAGAATCTACCTTGGCAAAATAAGAGTCCTTGTTGTTTTGTTTATTGAGCTTTAATCGTTGAGAATAAATAAATTGAACCTATTGATATGAATTCGGTGGAATCCTAGGCCCATTAACTCTCACCTTTGTTTATTATTATCATTAAACCTTTAAATTTAATCTTGGCAAGTCCGAGAGAACGAATCTTAATTACTACTACGAAAACTTTGAAAAATCTTAATCAAGACATTAGTGAAAATATCTTTCATCCATGGATTATTTTAGGGGATCTCAATATTTATGTTTAGGATAGAAATGCTTGAAGTAGTGTTAACTCATTTGATAATGGGTGGGTAATCTTTTTTAAATGGCGCGGGTCTAATGGATTTAGGATATCACAAGCTCTCATACTTGGACTAATAAAGTCAATGGAAAAGGGATTTAAAAGAGCTCGTATTGATATGGCTTTTCATAACTCTAAGCTGGATTAGAGATTATCCACGACCCTAACCTTCTACACTTGCCTTTCTTGGGGTGGATCCACGAGACCCATTTTGCTCTTCACGGGAAAATTTAATCTGTCAAACCAAAACGTGTGGAAGTTTTATCGTCTTTGGCTTAAGTGACCCTAATTGTGCTGATGCTATTGCTAATTCGTAGGATTCTCTAATAAGAATATGAATCTTCATCAAAAATTATGCAATGCTAGGAATAAGCTTTCGGTGGAATATGAATTATTTTGGTAAGATAGGGTTTCATGTTAAATACCTTAAGGATCAGTTGTCTTTTCTCGAGAATCAACCATATAGTGATGCTATCTCTTCTAAGATACACATAACTATTCAAAGTTGCGATCTTGGAAGAAAATGGAAGCCCATTTTTGGCGTCAAAAGTCGGGGTTAATTGGTTTTAAAGACTCGGATAAAAATCTTTGCCTTTTTCACTCTTTTGCTAATAGAAGAAGGTCTAGAAATCACATATACGCCTTGAGAGATGAGTCAAGGCCAATGGCATCATTCTCCAGAAATACATGGAGCTTCTTCTTACAAACACTTTTCTAGTATTGCCCAATCTTGAACCCAAAATATGATGATAACTCTTTTGATATTATCTACTCAAATGCGTCCTCCACGAGGGAAAATGCTTTTGAATCTCCATTCCTTCATGAAAAATTTTTAGTGTGTGCTCAAGGTATGCCTAGCTGGAATTCTCCAGGGCCGGATGGATTCAGCTGGTTTCTTTTTAACTCAATGAGTACTATTGAAGTGATGTTAGTTCATTTAGTTGACAATTCTTCATAACAAGAAAGATCTTGTGAATATAAATAACACGGTAACTTGTCTTATCCTAAAAACAAAACTCCCTCTACTCCTTATGATTACGGACCAATTGGTCTCGTAATATAACATACAAGATCATTTCAAAGCTTCTTGTTACTAGGATGAAACCTCGGATGGAGAAAATCATTTTTCTAACTCAAGGCGCTTCGTTCCCTAAAGATACATTAATGATAACATAGTGATGGCTCATGAATTAGTTCATACTATGAAGAAATCCAAGAATAAAAAGGGTTTAGTGGCTCTTAAATTAGACATGTCGAGGCGTTCGACAGAGTTAAAGTGGGCTTTCATAGATAGAATGTTGTGTCACAGGATTACGTGAGGAATGGCGTCTTGTGATTTCTCGGTGCATTTTGAACTGTTTGTTTCTATAGGCTCTATGGTAGTCTCAATCAATCATATATACCTTCTAGGGTCTTCGTCAAGGGATCCTCTTTCCCCATATTTATTCATTATCTTAATGGAATATCTTTCTAGATCTTTATTGTGATCCACGAAGTTACTCAATGGTATTCAAGTAGCTAAAAACTCTTTGTATATCAATCATCTCCTCTTTGCGGATGACTGTTTGTTGTTCTTCGAGAGATCACCATAGCATCAATCAGTTAAATCTTGCACAAAATTTACCAATATATCTTGGCCAAATGATCAACTTTCTAAGTGTGATGACTTTTATTCTTGGAGATATTTACAGGCGAGACTAAACCTAATATTAGGAATACTCTTGGTGTTAAACATCTTTCCTCCTTGGACAAGATACCTGAATCTGCCCGATACATTGCATAAGTCTAAAGTGAATTCTTTTGAGGCTATACAAGATGCTTATGCACATCGTTTTCGGATGGTGTTAAGACCCTTAATCAAACGGCACGTTCGACCTTAGTTAAGGTTGTCCTTAACTCTATGCCTACTCATTACCATGGAGTAACTTGGTGCCTAAAAATATTTGCTCTGATTTAGTTCCAGCCCCAAAGTGTCAGTGGGTCATAAATCTAATCATGGTTTGAATATGATTTCTGGAGTTCTTTGTGTTACCCTTTAGATGAAGGTGGTTTACCTTTTGAAATGTTGAAAGATTTATTAAGCCTTCTGATAAAACTTGCTTGGGAGGTTAATATGCTGAAAATAATTCAATCTGCACTCAAATTATGAAGGCCAAGTATTCTCCATACTCTGACCTTTCTTGACTCACGCTGATTCTCCCTCTAACTCTTCTTGGATATGGAATGGTGTAGAATTTGGTCTTTCTTATGTAAGAAAATTTAGCAGATGGGAAGTCGGAGATGGAAGAAGTATATCTGTAGAACGATAAATGGGTAATAGGGCTAGACCTCCCACCTAGACTAAAGGATACTTTTAGAAGGCAGTAACCATTGTATTTGTCTCACGATTTAATGTTAGAAAATCCAAGAAGATGGAATGTGCAATTAGTCAGTGACCTTTTTGTTCCTGATACAGCTCTTTTGATTCTTAGAATGTATCTTGTTCAAGATGGTCAAGACAAACTTGTTTAGGGAACCAAGTAGATCAGTGCTTTTCGGTCAAATCCATATAAGGTCTTAACTAAGCTTAAAATGGTACACAGCAAATTGTTCTACCACCACTAATGTATTTGGAGGAAATTGTGGAAGTCTAGAGTACCCCACAAAGTGAAGTTGTTTATTTGGAAGTGTCTTAGGAGAATTATCTACAAACCTTAAATTTTACAACTATAAACAAACAATTGATACTATATGTCCAAGTGTTCTCAAGCAGATGAATCTTTAACTCATTTGTTACTCGTGTGACACTCTAGAGATGTGTGGTTAGCTATGAACATAAATATGTAATACGTAGTTTCTTAATAAAAACATTGATGTGGTGGATTGGATTATAGGTTTGGTTCCCGGATAATGCTAATTCCTCTCTGGGAAGATTACAATAATTGGATTTCTCTCTCATGGTGACTTCTGGTTTTATTTGGAAGAATAGATGTTCTAAGGTCTTCGAATATATAAAAATCAAAATGTTTATTTCTGATTCACTCCATTAACATCATGTTGCAACAATGTCCTTGGAAGTAACATACAAAGAAGCAAGTAGTTTCAAACTTGTCTCCTCACCCTCGGACATTTTAAACTCTATGTGGATCATCTGACCCAATCTTGCCATGAATTTTCTATTGGTCTAATAATCGTGATTATACAGGACAAAGCTGTGCCATCGGAAGATACTTCCATGGAGGAATAGATAGCGAACAAAAGCGAGTGTCTAGCCATGAAAGAAGCAATCTTATGGCTAGAGTGCAATCTCAACAATTTATTTTGGAAAGTGACAACTTGAATCTAATCAACTTCAATCGGAGCACACAACTTCTTGGGTGAGGTTCATTGCATGAATCAGGGTCATTGATGACATTAAGTTGTTGTTGTCAGAATTCCCCACATTTTTTTGTTATAAATCATGTAAAAAGATCGGCAATAATGTAGCTCATAGTATGGCCAAAACTACTGTGGTAGTGAATGAAGTCTCTTTGACTACACTTGTAATGTTAGGAAAACTTCATGAATATTATCCGGGCAGAACAACGGTCTTGTCACTATAAGTTATTTAAATTAAGCTTAAGTAATGAAATGGTGTTTTGAATCAAAAAAAAAAAAAAAGAAGATCTGCGGCATAGGGCACAGTGGTAATAAGCGGTATAAATATTCATGTCATAATTAAAATGTTATGCAGAATGATGCGAGCAACGGTTAGATGAGGTGGTTGGACGCCTTAGCACTTTGTTTAAGTCAGGGCAAAGAAAAAAATTCGGAAAAAAAGAACACGATTGGTTTGTATGATTTATGAAGTTTGGGAGAAAAGGCCTCCAGCTAGAGAGGCAGCATGGGTCATGTGCGGTATACTTCTCAAGCCCACCACTCGTAAGCTCTGGAGTTATGAGATCATCACTTCTACTTCCCCTTAGATGGTGTAATATTATCGTGGATGCACGAGCAGATGGTGATTAATCAGGCATTAAGCTTACTAAAATGTATAAAGTCGAGGTGAAGTTTGCTAATACAATATAGTGTTTTGGGTAAAAACTTAGGTAAAATTGGCCTCAAAATGCTATGGAGCTTAGCCATGTAAATATGTACTCTTCATATATGGTCGAATAACTTCTTTTGTAAGAGCAAATGGCCACCTTTTGTGTAACTTGAATAGTTGATTCATACGAAAATGGAAAGTACTTTTGAAATAGGCAAGATAAAAAAGTCGGATTATTTTTGCTTGTAAGATGAGACCATTGACCGGTCATGTTTGCAAAGTCTTCACAAAAATTATCCTGTGTATTCTCAAATATGGTATGCAAAAAATTATGTAAAAGCTAATTTTTTTGATTATAACTAATCTACTTAGAAAGAAACTAATATTAAATTTAATTTTACATTCAATTAAAATTTATAACAACATCTTGATCGATTGATATGTGTACATTCTAACATCTTTAAGGTTATCAAAAACTCCTTAGGAATTATGTAATGAGCTTAAGTAAATAAAATTGGTTCTTTTTAAATTTTTGCCATTTTCTTGAGCTCGCAATATAATTTACGCATTAGTTACCCCCAAGTAGATATTTATTGACATACGAACTAAGTTATAAATTCTTCACCTTGTTTTCTTGTAATTTACTAAATCAATGAGAACAATCCCAGCTACACTAAAATTGACCGTTTCTGGGGTGTGGTGTACAAATTCATAAGTTATCGATATAGATCCACACTCACCTAAACTATTATCATTTATTCTGTACCTAAATAGGATAACATCTCTGAGGATTTCCACGTAGAGTAAATCTTAATCTCTGGAAGTAAACTCTGGCAGGGATTAATTGTGTATGGATTGCTCAGTTACTCGGAGATCGTGGGTGTAAAAGGTGGAGAATGTGTGATTTTAGAAGTGAAAATAGTTGAATTTATAAAAGATAAGATTATAGCCGTTGGATGAACTAGGTTTATCGGTCCTATTCGAGACTATGATCGTATCAGCGGTAGCCGAGCCTTGGCTCGCTCTTGTCTCGATCGACTAAAGTTGATTCGATCATCTCAAAACTCAAGTTGAATGACTCATGTGAACTTGAGATTGGATGAGTAGAACCTCAGATTTGAGTCCTTGCCCATCCATTTTAACCATTTACCTGCTCCAGCGTGGGGTGGGAATCTTGAGTATTGCATTTTTTTTCCTTTTTCTCTTGTTCAAGAAACTTGAGAAACCAAAAGCTTAATTCTAACTAAAATTGCAAAACCAATGACAATTTTTATTTTTATTTTTGGATTTGACTTGTAATAATAATTAACTAGCCAAAATTACTGAAGATCCTATAAAATAGTTAACACAACATGCATATTTACAAAATGTGACATTGATTGTTATTCTTATGTTTTTTCCTCTCTTTTCTATGTTCTTCCTCCAACTAAAGAGCTCAACTACAACCGACGCTCTGAAACTTTGAAATGTTGTTTCTCTTTCTTCAGGTACTCTTTATGAAACAAGAGAAGAACGACCCTGAATGAAGTAAGTTTCAAGTTAAAATAAGCAACAGAAAAAGAGGTTAAACAAGAAGCAGCTACCAAAATAGCACAAATTCAAGACTTAACTAAAGAGGGAAAAAACTAAAACCAACATTTGCTTACTTTTGAAAGGTAAAATCATTGAGCGATATAAATCATTGGGTCTCCCTCCAAGATATATGCAAAGGTTTCCATACAAAATGGAGATTCGCTTTAAAATCCATCATAGTTGTGCCTCTTTGAAACTCGAAAGGGGTTATTTATGAAGATCATATACCATCGGATAATGGAGAGATATAGAATGACAACTGAATATAGAGATTTTTGAGACTATTTATATAAGATTTTCCCTGCTAAAGAGTAACTAAACCCTAAAGAGTAAATCTTCCATGCTAAAGAGTAACTTAACCCTAAAGAGTAAAGAGTACATGAACTGGAGCTCATATTCAGCCCAAGGTAAAGATACTCTCAAGTTTCTAGTTATCTACCCTTAACCAAATGAACACCATGATATTAACAGGGGTTGATAGAAGGAGATATTAATATTAGTAAAGGGTTACCAATCCATATAAAATAAAAAATAATATCCAAATCTGTGTTTTGCAACATATATGTATGCATTACGGTTCATTCTTATCGATTTTTGTAGCAGATGCGTAATGTTTAAGATCAAAGTCTTGCAAGGTTGAAATATTTCATTTTGAATTGAGTACCTTTTATAATTATTCTTTCGGTACCTTAGTCGGTGGAATGATCAACTATACCGAGTTAGTGTCGTGATCTTAATAATTTTATGGTCCCAAAAAAAAATTCTTGTTGAATGAACAATAAAATTAATAAGAGTGGATTTACCCGTGCATGCTCCTCCATTAACAATCAAGTGCATGGTTGAACTTATTCTCATTGACTATTGAACCATATCATGTGGTGTTTGTTATTATCGATACATAACTCCAAATAACGCCTTGACCCTCTATTTATCATTTTTTATGTCACATAACTTTAAAATACCTACAAAATATAAAACATGCGTAACCCACAAGATTTAAAAGAGAATAATTAAGGAAAGCATGGAAATTGATACTCGGACTAAATATATTAGCAACTTGTCGATGAATGCGGATTCACTAGTTATGTGAATCCGACTTTTGCTGATAAGACACATGGTATTCTAGTCAGGCGTCCATTGGTAAGATCATTTCTCGAATCTTTTCAATCAAACGCTCACTATCTTTCGGGTAGTTGTCGACATAAACAACTCTTAACTAAAGACAATGCATGCCACTAATTTGTATATTCAATGCAAAATATATGATTCTTGAATCCCGAGCTAAAGACCTATGACGGTATTGAAAAAGCGGGGTACAACAACCACGCCTAATATTTCGTTTGGCATATCTGAATAGACAAACTCCAATATACTTTCAAGAGAATGAATTAGACAGATCATACTCAATCTAGAGAAAAATATATTAAAGAGTTTTGTATCTCTATCTCTCAATTCAATCTGCAATCAGCAAATAGGAATTTGCGAGCCCGATTGAACATAAAAGAAATAACTTGAACGGTACCAAAGACCAATGTTCAAGGATCAATCAATTTCAATTAACAACTAAAGGTTGGATTTACCAATTGATCGATTCAATGCACAACATGTGATGTTTCAATTATATAACAAAATATAATGCGGAAAAGAAATAACATAGACACCAGAATTTTGTTAACGAGGAAAACCACAAATGCAGAAAAACCTCGGGACCTAGTCAAGCTTTGAACACCACACTGTATTAAGCCGCTACAGACAGTAGCCTACTACCAATGAACTTCGGACTGGACTGTAGTTGAACCCTAATCAATCTCACACTGATTCAAGGTACAGTTGCGCTCCTTACGTCTCCGATCCCAGCAGGATACTACGCACTTGATTCCCTTAGATGATCTCACCCACAACCAAGAGTTGCTATGACCCAAAGTCGAAGACTTGATAAACACATATGTCTCACACATAAAAGTCTATTGGAATAGATAAATCTGTCTCCCACAGAAATACCTACGAGTTTTGTTCTGTCTTTTGATAAATCAAGGTGTACAGGAACCAATTGATAAACCGGACTTATATTCCTGAAGAACAGACTAGTATTATCAATCACCTCACAATAATCTTAATCATATGGTAGCCAAACAAGATATATATTGTGGAATCACAAACGATGAGACGAAGATATTTGTGACTACTTTTAATCTTACCTATCAGAGATAAATCTCAAGAAAATCTTAGCAAAGATAATACTCAATCACGATAGTAGAAGTAAGATCAGAACACGCAACTACAAAGAAAATAGTTGGATCTGGCTTCACAATCCCAATGAAGTCTTTAAGTCGTTAACCTACAGGGTCTCGTGAAAAACCTAAGGTTAAAGTAGAATCGACTCTTGCTAATACAACTAGTATCACACAGGAGGTGAAGGGATTAGGTTTCCCAGTTTCTAGAGTTCTCCTTTATATAGTTTTCAAATCAGGGTTTGCAATCTAAGTTACCTTGGTAACAAAGCATTCAATATTCACCATTAGATGAAAACCTGATTATATTCGAGCTAATATCTTTCAACCGTTAGATCGAACTTAGCTTGTTATACACAAATGAAATGTACCTTCATTTAGGTTTATGTAACCGTACCTAAACGTGTACACCATGTTGGCTCAACAGTAGTTAACCGAGGTTAGATATATGAACACTCTCATATCAACCTTATTCATCTTAACCATAACTAGTTCAAATGACTCAAATGAAACTAGTTAAAGAGTTGTTCAATTGCTATATTCTCATAGAAGTATACAATAACACAATGGAAGCAAAATCGGTTTGATTCACTCGAATCAATTCATGAACATTATAGCCACGGTTTGCCAAGAATGCATTGCTTAATATATAAATATATTAGTTCATGTACCAACCGATTTTAGAACTTTAACCACCTAAGTATGCAAACGGGGACGCATACTTAAGTAGTCGGTCTGAGTATGGGTTCGCCAGTATGCGAACATGTACGCATACTTAAGTACACAGAAATTCCCGGACCTATACCTCACGGAAGTACACGTACCGGTATGTGTACTTGGTACACGGAATTTCACAACTTCAAGTACACATACGGGTAGGCATACTTTAGTTCCGGTCATGGATCACATACATGCAAGAATGCACACTATGTTTATAATCCAATAGTTCTAAACTCTTATTTCAATCATTGAAACTTTCTTAGAGGATGACAATAGCCGTTTTCACATACTATTAGCATCAAAGCAAATTCAAGCTATTGAAATAATCATAACGAAACAATCCAAGTCTACATCAAATGATTGTATCACACAAACCATGTAAGATGTTACTCTGGCGATTTTCACATGATCATATTTTGACTTTCGTCAAGAATATAAGATGAACTTGGTTGAAGCGAAAGCTTACCAACACATATTTCGAGAAATATGTAAGCGAGTTAATCTCAGCTCAAAATCTCAAATGTGTATAATCGACAACTATATAATAATACGACTTTTGTCTCAATATAGGAGATAGAGTAGAAATAGACTTTCCAAGTGATAGATGAGTTTTAGTCTCCACATACCTTTTGTTGATGAAGTTCCACAAGCTCTCCTTAGTAGTTCTTCGTCTTCAATTGATGAACGCCGTGAATTCTAATGATCAACTACACAATCTATCCTAGTCCGAGACATCACTATAAGTAGACTAGAAATCAAGAATTATATTTTTGATCACTAACATTGTGACTACTAATTTTCCCATAGTATACGTAATGTATACAACTCGGAGGATTGGATACTATGTAGTATAGATACCTCTCGTTGAACCGAAAATGCTAAGTTATAAAAGATACTCAAGATCACAATAATAACGAAGAACACAAATAAAATGTAAACGCTACTAAGTTATCATGAGACACAAGAGATTACGTGGTTAGACTTTTTCTACGTCCACGAGGTAATGAGTGATTGTTTGTATTAAATTGTAGTAGTTACAAAGATCTTAAATGCTTCCCAAAGTAATAGAGAGAACTCAAGTTGAAGTAAATACTTAAGTTCTAAACATTAAATAGGTATAATCTTAAGACTAGATCTTCTTCTCCTATATATTGAATGCCCTTGTTTGTTGGTGAAGCTTGGTATTTATAGCCCTTTCTGCTCCTGATATATCTTCGCTGTCTTTGGGTCCATCGTCCCCTGATATATCTTCCGTACAAATGGTACCTTCATTCACCGCACGCTTTCGCCAGTCAGGCTCTGCCACCTCAGCTGACCCACGTTCCTTCGGGAACTTCCCATCCTCAGTACAGATTGTACCTTCGTTCACCGCAAGCCTCCGCCAGTCATACTCTGCCTCCTCGTCTCTCTCCACGTGCTTTGGTTAAGCATGTAGATAAGATATTTGCGCATTTAATATTGATTGGATATGTCATCTACCTCTGTCCCTTCGCCAGCTACCTCTCTCTAGATTAGGTTCTACTTTTTCATCTTGGTCATCGAGGTATCCCTTCTTGGGATAAGATAAAGTAGATCTGCGAAGGTGTCTTCCGCTACTCAGATTCCTCTGTATAGTGATGGTTACACAGTTATCTTGCATGCGACCATTAGAACCTTGACACGTGCTCCGCAGAATATTGATATTCACAGTTTGCCCATTTTCTTTCATATTCCACCATTTGGTAGGATTGGAAGAAAAAACTTCCATAACGCCGCCATTTTTGCACGTACCGGTTGGGTGGTCCCCATATGTCCTTTCATTCAATAACTTCCCTTCAATTTCGGGACATCCAAATTTTTGAATTCTCCAATTCGCTTATAAAAAGAGAATAAAGAGTGGGAATTTCATTAACTTTCCCCTCTTCTCGAACCTGTCGCTCTCTATCCTTTTCTCGGAGATTTTCTAATCTCCTTTTCTTCTAATTGTTGGTTTCCTTCCCGACTCCCAAAATCTCACGCTCGTTCGTCATCAACAGTTAGTAAACCTTGCTTCTTTGATTTCATAGTTGTTCCTTGTATTCTCCATTCTTGGCTTTTTGGTTGTTGATGTTGCTTCCACCTCTGCATGTATCGATTTCTGTTTCTTTATGCTTCTTCATGCTATTTGAAATCATGGGTTACTCTTCATTTCAGTGATTTCGCCATGAATATGCCATGACTTTTTCATTTTTGCAATTTCGATCATGGCGTTTAATAATCCTTCGTCTTGCTCCGTAGAAGAATTAAGTTGTTTCCTTTGGTTGGTTTGGATAAACCCATGCCCAAAGTGTGTTTGTTTGCCCCAAATCCATTTTGGAGCCAACTGCAATTTATGTCCGCCATTGATGAAGGACTGTATTTCATGTTGGTGTTAGGAATTATGAGACTTCCAAGAAACTCATGTGCGAGGATCCGAAGCCTAGGTCGTCCATTGAGCCACCTCCGCGTATGGACCATCTTGACGCTACGCCTTCTCCACCCCCTAAGGACACCGAGGTGTCTCGTGGAACCCGAGGTAGTCGTGGACCTCGAAGTTGTTGTGGATACTCGGCTAGAAGAGGTCGATTGTTGAGGATTTTCCTCCTCCCCCACCTCATTATGAGCTCCAAAGACTAGCATTGCGTGATAAGGATAACTACGTCCATTTGTCTTTGAGTCGAGATCTCTAAGTATTTTCGCTCGCATAAGTTTGATATATCCTTTGTTGATGGCCCTAATGTTCTTACCGAGTCTCCGATCCGGAGCTTTCCTTATGATGAGAACAACCTCGTTGATCAATGTTGGTCACTGGCCGCATGTATGCTCTCGCCTTTGTTTAGTAAAAAGATCCTTTCTACTATGATGTTTTGTCCACTAGGGATGACCCGATGAACAAGACTCTGGTTCTAGGGGTCATGCAATACACTGGTAATTATTGGCGTGCCTTTCGAGAGTGCTGGTATCGCAGCAAAGGTAAGACTACTTTGAAGTCTTATGACCCTTTTGCCACTGGGAGGTCTAAGCGATAGGATTACACTCCGCCAACTTCAATGCCACCTACGTCGATGTCATTAAAAAAAGCAATCTTCTTCCTTGGTGTGTTGGTCCACGCCGTATCCATGTTACCGCTAAGCATTAGGGAAGGCAATAACCTTCGATTGTTGGAGGAGATTGACAAGACTGGGTTGACTGTCATCCTCTATTCTGCTAAGCTCTTCTTTCCAAAGCCTGACCGCATTCGTCTGGACCATGATGATCGTTGGGAGTGTACTCCTCTTCGTGTTGTGGGTCCCTGGTCTTATGGTTTTACTACTACCGATCCTGTGGTCCTCGTACGATGCCTTCATCTTTGCACTGCTAAGTACGATGGATATCAGCCTTAGGTTTTTAACCTCGTTACTTCTCATGAGGTAACCTTCGTTTGTTTACGAAGTTTTTTGTTTTGCGACCTTTGTTAAATATTTCGATGGTTCCTTTGAAGCTCGCCCCTACTTCTTCGTTGGGACACGCCCGGTTCTCGTTATCGGGACTGCCTCCGGCTCAGCTAGTAACTCCGTAGCCACCGGACCGAGAAAAGGAAGGCTTCGGTTGAAGCGATCAAGCCAACACCTGCAGGGGTAAGGATTATAACCCTACCTTAGTGTTCGTGATATTCCCGGTATTTTTCCCCTGATCCTTAGCTTGCGCATGTGTTCTTTTATAGTCTTCTAAGAAGAAAGGCAAGTTGAAAGCTGTGATCGACGTTGAAGAATCCGATGAGGATCCTAAGGCCGTTGAGGAAGAAAAAGAGGTCGAGGATATGGAGGATGTCGAGGATACTTCCCTTAGTCCTCACTTGGATGACATTGAGGAATATTTTTCCAAAAATAGCCCTAGTCCTCTTCGTGCTGGTTCTGTAGAAGGTGATAACCTTCAAGTTGATGGTGTTTCTTTGTTGGTGAGCCAAGTTAGTGCTCCAGCTGCAACACCTTCTTTGCTGCCGAAGGTACCCTTGTTTTCTGCTCCTGGTGATTTGCAGCCTGTTGCTTCGGCTGTCACTAGTGCTATGGTGATATCTTCTAAGAGTCTTCCATCTTTTCATATTACTTCACTTTATTCGAGTGGTTCGTTCGCGAAGGGTGTTACTCCAGTTGACGAGGGTAGCAACTCGAGCTCTCATCCGAAGAAGAAGGTTGTGATTTCACTTGCCGACTTCTCCTTCAATGCTATGCCTACTTCTTTGGGAAGTGCTCAGTCGCGTCTTTATCGCCCTCGTTAGCAAGGTTGTTGGACCTCCATCTTTATCACCAGATTGGACCGTCTTGCGGTAATCTTCAGTCTGCTGGTGATATGGACTTAG